>AWOL01S0052541.1:19688-37267 GCA_000715115.1 Nicotiana otophora
GACATTTTCTTATGTGCCTTCGGAAGGAGAGTATGTTTATTATAAGATAAATTTGGGAGGAGAATAATTTCTTTTAACAATTAATTGATTTAAACAAAAATTAAGCATATGAGATTTTCATCCTTTAATATCTTTATCTAACAATTCACAATATATTCATATATATCAATTAATATTAATTAATCAAAGAATACAATTTACACAAGTAAGGCATGCTTTGAATCCTAAACTACCCGGACTTTAGCATTAATAGTAGCTACGCACGGACTCTCGTCACCTCATGCGTACGTAGCCCCCACAATTTAGCAACAATTGTTTAATCTTAATCACCTATGAGGTAATTTCCCCCTCACAAGATTAGACAAGAGACTTACCTGGTCTTGCTCTAATTTAATCCACTATAAGGCTTTTTCCATGATTATCCAACTCCGTCTGGCTCGCATCTAGACAAAATAATTCGATACAATAACTAAATATTATAGGAATCAATTCTATAAGAAAAACTATATTTTTAAGAAAAGATCCCGAAATTAATTAAACATTCGCCCGCGGGGTCCACATCTCGGAATCCGGCAAAAGTTATGAAATCCGACAACCCATTCAATTACGATACCAGTTTCACTCAAATCCGACTCCGAATCGATACCGAAAACTCAAAAATTTGTTTCTATGAGATTTCTAAAACTTTCCAAAATTTAAATCTCAAAATACTAATTTATGGTGAAAACAATGATATACTTGTATATGTAGACCAAATCCGAGTTAGAATCACTTACCCCAATGTTTTTCCCTTGAAACTCTGCCAAAAGTCGTCTCTACTCAAGCTCAAGTTCGTCAAAAATGGTAAATGGGACGAATGCCCTCTTTTTATAAAACTGCCCAGCAGCCTTCGGAACTGTTCCTCGAACTGGGCCTCGATCGCGGCTTCGATCACAGGCTCGAGCCTAGACCTTGGTCATGGCCTTCATTCGATCAGGACATCGAGGTTGGGCCTTCCATCAGGGCATCGAGCATGTGCCTTCGATCAGGGCATCGAGCATGTGCCTTCGATCAGGGCATCGAGCTTGGGTCTCGATCCTAGCCCTCGAGCCTTACCTTCAATCTTTTCCTCGAGCTGGACCTTCGATCCTGGCTTTGATCTCAAGCTCGAGCCTGAGCCTCGTCAACCCTGGGCTCGATACCTGGGCTCGATATCAACTCAGAATATCCAACAGAAGAGGAAACACTGCAGCAGCTTTTAAGTCCAATTTATGATCCGTTAACAATCCGAAACTCACCCGAGGCCCTCGGGACCTCAACCAAATATACCAACAAGTCCTAAAACATCATACGAACTTAGTCGAACCTCTAAATCACATCAAACAACGCTAAAACCATGAATCATACCCCAATTCAAGCTTAATGAAACTAAGAGTTTTCAACTTCTACATTCGATGTCGGAACTCATCAAATCAACTCCGATTGACCTCACATTTTACACACAAATCATAAATGACATAAAGGAGCTATGAAAAGTTTTAGAACTTGATTCCGACTCCGGTATCAAAAAGTCAACTCATCGGTCAAACTTCAAAACTTAAATTCTTGTTTTTAGCCATTTCAAGCCTAATTTAACTACGGACTTCCAAATAAAATTCCGAACACGCTCCTAAGTCCAAAATTACCATACGGAGATGTTGTAATCATCAAAATTCTATTCGAGGGTTGTTTTCAAATAATTAGACATCTGGTCACTATTCAAACTTAAACATTTTAATTTTTCTTCGAAATTCCATATCTCCGGCTAGGGACTTCGGAATTTGATTCCGGGCATACGCCCAAGTCCCAAATCACGATACGGACCTACCGAAACTGTCAATACACTGATCCGAGTCTGTTTGCTCAAAATGTTGACCATGATCCGAATCCATGAAATTTTACGGATTGCAGATGCAAGTCGAGGAATGATAAATAGTACTTTTCGAGGTCTTAGAACACATAATTAATTATTAAATTTAAAGATGACATTTTGGGTCATCACACTTTTATTATACCTTTGTTTTTGGTATACCATTTAATAACTATCATTTGTAGAGATTCTTTTTGATTTGGAATCTGTCCTGTTCTTTCAAACCATTTAAAGAATTCAATATTACACTTGATTCTTTTTAAGTCTTTTATCCATTTATCTTTAAAAGATAATCTTTGTCTTAAAGAGTAGGTATCTACGTACCATTTTCTGTTGATCAACTGTTTCAACAGTTGGGCTTCTTGGAGTAGTAACAAAGGGCCTATTTTGATAAATAACTTTGGGAACAATTCTATTAAAGTCTACTCCCTTAAGTTTTGTATCAATTTCTTCAATTAATTCTTCGTCACTTTTGTTATCCTTAGAAGAAACAGGTCTAGTGAAAGACATTCTTCTACTGGAAGAAGTTCCACTAGCTGAACTTGAACTTAAGAACTTTAAGTCTATGGCTCCAGAAGGATATTGACTGACTTATTCAATGTATGAATCTCAGGTTCATATTTTGGTTGGGTAATGGCTTCAAATCTCCATTCGTCTTTTGATAGAATTTCATCCCACTGAATCATTCTAGGGACAAAGGTATTACTATGTTCTTGGTTTGCTTCCATGAGCATAGTAACTCCTTTATTACTTTAGATTTTAGCTTTTGCGGCTAAAGTTGTTTTCATTAGTCTATAATATACTCTATAAATTACATCTATTTCCCTTGTGTTAACTTTGCTATTCATGTTTTGGGTTTTTATATTAAGAGTTAATGTATCTAAAACGTTCTGGTCATTTATGTCAGCCGAAAAGTTTGGATAGCAATTAAAGTATACCGGGCCTTGGGCTAGGTTACTTTGCAGAACTCCTAATAATGAATCATCAAAGTTAAGAAGTCTGTCATCTCTTAGTAAGAGACAGAGGGGGGGTGTCTAAACCTAATCTATATAGAGGTTTGACTGCCACTTTTACCAATCCGATGTGAAGGAAATTGAATTTCTTTCTATATTATTGAATATCTTGTGCGGCTAATAACTTGATTATTTCTATCGAGTTATTGATGGCAATAGTTTATTCGCAAGTTTTGATATTATAATCTTTTATAAAATCAAGCTTACCAGTATGGTAGATGGTACTATAGGATTCTCTCGGAATACTCCAATTTTGTAAATCATTTTCTATTTTGGCAATATTCGTTACTGCCAGAGATTAATTGATATTATTTAAAATTTTATCTTTATCAGAATTAATAGTCTTATTTTATTAAAAGAAGGATGATTTTTCATTTCAAAAACTTTTCAAAGTTTTATCAGTATTTGAGAGATATACTATCTTTAAGGTGTAAGTCTACTTTCTCTGTTATCTAATCATGTAATAATAGTCTTACTAGTTCTATAATGTTGTTAACTATATAGTGTCTACTATTTATCTTCTTCTTTACTACAGCTTATCAATGTAGTTAACTTAGTTCTAAGTTATCTTGGGGGGTTGGGGATTAAACGTGTTAACTGTGTCCTGTTGTGTCCTGTTTCTTGCGGCACTCCCTAGCCTATGGATGATGGCAACTGATGGCAGTTTAATAAGGTTTAATCTACATCCTACAGGGATCTCTCACATTATGAACATAGAACATTTAGAGGATAAAATCTAAAGCTTTAAAGAAGATGAACAGTAAACCTATGCAGAAATGAATAGTATAGAAATGTCTAAGAATTATAACATGAATATTATAACAAGATTTCGACGAACTCTAAAGGCAGTATAAGAGGTTTAGCCTCTCATACTTAACATGGCTCTGATACCATTTAAAGTGAAGTAATCACAGCTTCTCCTTTTAAAAGAGAAAGTGTTCCCACTGACAGCGGACCAACTAACAAAGATATTAATAAAATTATTGTGCAAAATAATTACACAAACAATTTATTACATGTGGTTTCAAACCAATTAAAAGATACTAATAAATTAGGAATCCCTACAAGATCCATAACAACTTCTAAAGTTGAAACACATCCATTAATAAAACTTCCAAAATTTTTTAAAGAAAAGTTTCCCGAATTAGAAAAAAAATTCGATTTTTTAGATAAACTTCTGGAACAAATCGAAGAAAGACTTAAAACAAAGTTAACAATCTTTAAACCAGAGACAACTTTTAATCCGGCCAGTACTAGTAAAAATATTAAAACTATAGAACTTCATAATTTAATAAAAAAATTAAGTTTTATTGAAAAAGAATACACTGTTTTAAGAACAAAAGAAGATTTTCCTGAAAAAAGGAAAAACTCAAAAACTTATTACAAAATTCCAAAGAAACTTCTGAAGCTATTAGTAAAATAGAAACAGTCTCCACAATCAAATCCATTGATTCTGAAATCAATAGAATTACTAATGATCCAAGACATTCTAATAAAAAGAATTACTAAGGAAGAGTATCTTTCCTAGATGTTCAATTTGAAGAAGATATCTATTTAACTAGTTCTAGTCATGAAGGAACTGGTATCACTGAATGGAATATAGATGGATTAGCAGAAAGCCAAATCAATAAAAAATTACATGAAGTTGGTATTGCAGTAACTACCTATAAAATGAAAAGAGCTGCGGATAAATATGCCGCAACATTAATAATTTCAGGATTTATTGGAATGTTAAAAAATTGGTGGGATAATTATCTATTAGAAGAAAATAGAAATCAAATTTTAGGAGCAACTACCATTGCAACCATAATAAAAACTGAATCAGGGATGCAAGTTGCAGAACAAGAAGCTAGAGAAGATGCTTCTGCAACTTTAATCTATTGTATTGCTAAACACTTCATTGGAGAACCAAAACTTTTCAAAGATAGGAGTTTAGAACTTCTTAACAATCTTAACTGTCCAAAATTAAAAGATTTTAGATGGTATAAAGATATGTTTATAGAAAAAGTAATGATTAGAGAAGAATGCGATAGTGCTTTTTGGAAAGAAAGATTTATCAGTGGTTTACCAAGACTATTTGCCGAAACGGTAAGAACTAAAATCAAAGATAGATTTAACGGACAAATCCCTTATAACAATCTTACTTATGGATATTTAATCAGTTTTATTAACGTAACAGGTCTTGACTTATGTACAGACCTAAAACTTAAAAGACTTATCAAAAAAGACAGTTTCCAATCCAAAATAGAATTAGGAAGCGTCTGTCAATACTTCGGTTTTAAGACAATTGCTGCTCTATCTAAAAGAGCAAAACAACATAAAAAATCTTCTGAAAACTCAAGAAGACGCCATAAGCATAAAGAAAAGAAGGAAGGAATTCCTAAGAAAAGAAGATTTAAAANCTTAACTATATAGTGTCTACTATTTATCTTCTTCTTTACTACAGCTTATCAATGTAGTTAACTTAGTTCTAAGTTATCTTGGGGGTTGGGGATTAAACGTGTTAACTGTGTCCTGTTGTGTCCTGTTTCTTGAGGCACTCCCTAGCCTATGGATGATGGCAACTGATGGCAGTTTAATAAGGTTTAATCTACATCCTACAGGGATCTCTCACATTATGAACATAGAACATTTAGAGGATAAAATCTAAAGCTTTAAAGAAGATGAACAGTAAACCTATGCAGAAATGAATAGTATAGAAATGTCTAAGAATTATAACATGAATATTATAACAAGATTTCGACGAACTCTAAAGGCAGTATAAGAGGTTTAGCCTCTCATACTTAACATGGCTCTGATACCATTTAAAGTGAAGTAATCACAGCTTCTCCTTTTAAAAGAGAAAGTGTTCCCACTGACAGCGGACCAACTAACAAAGATATTAATAAAATTATTGTGCAAAATAATTACACAAACAATTTATTACATGTGGTTTCAAACCAATTAAAAGATACTAATAAATTAGGAATCCCTACAAGATCCATAACAACTTCTAAAGTTGAAACACATCCATTAATAAAACTTCCAAAATTTTTTAAAGAAAAGTTTCCCGAATTAGAAAAAAAATTCGATTTTTTAGATAAACTTCTGGAACAAATCGAAGAAAGACTTAAAACAAAGTTAACAATCTTTAAACCAGAGACAACTTTTAATCCGGCCAGTACTAGTAAAAATATTAAAACTATAGAACTTCATAATTTAATAAAAAAATTAAGTTTTATTGAAAAAGAATACACTGTTTTAAGAACAAAAGAAGATTTTCCTGAAAAAAGGAAAAACTCAAAAACTTATTACAAAATTCCAAAGAAACTTCTGAAGCTATTAGTAAAATAGAAACAGTCTCCACAATCAAATCCATTGATTCTGAAATCAATAGAATTACTAATGATCCAAGACATTCTAATAAAAAGAATTACTAAGGAAGAGTATCTTTCCTAGATGTTCAATTTGAAGAAGATATCTATTTAACTAGTTCTAGTCATGAAGGAACTGGTATCACTGAATGGAATATAGATGGATTAGCAGAAAGCCAAATCAATAAAAAATTACATGAAGTTGGTATTGCAGTAACTACCTATAAAATGAAAAGAGCTGCGGATAAATATGCCGCAACATTAATAATTTCAGGATTTATTGGAATGTTAAAAAATTGGTGGGATAATTATCTATTAGAAGAAAATAGAAATCAAATTTTAGGAGCAACTACCATTGCAACCATAATAAAAACTGAATCAGGGATGCAAGTTGCAGAACAAGAAGCTAGAGAAGATGCTTCTGCAACTTTAATCTATTGTATTGCTAAACACTTCATTGGAGAACCAAAACTTTTCAAAGATAGGAGTTTAGAACTTCTTAACAATCTTAACTGTCCAAAATTAAAAGATTTTAGATGGTATAAAGATATGTTTATAGAAAAAGTAATGATTAGAGAAGAATGCGATAGTGCTTTTTGGAAAGAAAGATTTATCAGTGGTTTACCAAGACTATTTGCCGAAACGGTAAGAACTAAAATCAAAGATAGATTTAACGGACAAATCCCTTATAACAATCTTACTTATGGATATTTAATCAGTTTTATTAACGTAACAGGTCTTGACTTATGTACAGACCTAAAACTTAAAAGACTTATCAAAAAAGACAGTTTCCAATCCAAAATAGAATTAGGAAGCGTCTGTCAATACTTCGGTTTTAAGACAATTGCTGCTCTATCTAAAAGAGCAAAACAACATAAAAAATCTTCTGAAAACTCAAGAAGACGCCATAAGCATAAAGAAAAGAAGGAAGGAATTCCTAAGAAAAGAAGATTTAAAAGACATTCTAAAAAGGAACATGGTAACAAATGTTGGTCATGTGGAAAGATAGGGCATAGAGCAAATGAATGCCCAGTCACCAACAAGAAAAAGAAAAAGGTTAACACCTTAGAAATAGATGAAGATGTTAAAGAAAAGCTATTTGCTATTCTTGAACAAAACGAAAACATCACATCGTCGTCATCATCAGAACAAATCTATTCTGACAGTGACGATGAAATGATAAACATGGCATATAGCTCAGACAGTAGCAATAGTTCTAAAGAAGACAAATGTAGTTTCACTGGTGCAATATGTGTGTGCGGACAAAATTCTATTAAAATCCTCACTAATGACTCTAAAGAAGTCTTATTTGATATCATTAATCACATAGATGGTGAAGATATTAAAACAAAATATTTAAAAGAGTTAAAAAATATCATCATTAATCAGAAAGGAAATCATCATAAAATAGAACCCTTTAATATGAAAGAGGTTATCAATAGATTTTCAATCAAAGATGATAAAGCCACTATTCAACATCTCCAAACAGAATTAAAATCTGTAAAAGATGAAATAAAATTGGTTAAGCTTAGACTTGAAAAAATAGAAATGAAAAATCTTACTAAAGAAGTATTACAAGCGACCAATAAGAAAGAAACAATTGGTGAATACTTCACAGAAGATGATAATTCAAAACATGATGAAGAATCAATTAGTGGTGCCGCTGTGGCAAAAACTACTAAAGTAAGAACCCATAGTTGTCATCTTCCTATTACCTTAAAGGTAAAAGACATTACTATAAATAAATTAGCATTATTAGATTCAGGTGCAGATAGAAACTGCGTAGTGGAAGGAATAATACCAACAAAGTATTTTGAAAAAAGTACTACAAAACTATATTCAGCCACATGAGAAAAATTAAAGATAGATTATAAACTATCAAAACCTCATATTTGTAATGATGGAATCTGCTTTATAAATGATTTTGCGGTAACTAGGGATATAAATGAAGAAATTATCCTAGGGATACCCTTTATAACTCAGATTAAACCATATCATGATAATTTAGAAGCTATTTGTACCATAATATTAGGAAAGGAAATAAGATTCCCTTATCTTAATTCTATCTCCAAAGAAGAAAATGATTTCCTAAAATCAAAAACTAGTTTTAAAATAAACCTGCTTTCAAATCAGGTAAACTATTTAAAAAACGATATAAAGGTTCACAAAATTGAACAAACTTTAAAAACCCCGGGAATGGAGGAAAAGATTAAAAATTTCCAAGAAAAACTCGAACTTGAAGTTTGTTCAGAATTACCCAATGCCTTCTGGGAAAGAAAAATGCATGTAATCGAACTTCCTTATATAAATAAATTCACTGAACAAGCCATACCCACTAAATCTAGGCCTATTCAAATGAATCATGAACTCATGGAAGTTTGTAAAAATGAAATAAACGATCTCCTTAAAAAGAAGATAATTAGACCATCTAAATCACCTTGGAGTTGTGCATCTTTCTACGTTAATAAAAGCGCAGAAAAGGAAAGAGGAGCTCCCAGACTTGTTATTAATTATAAACCATTAAACAAGGTTTTACAATGGATTAGGTACCCGATACCTAATAAAAGAGACTTATTAAAAGAACTTATAAAGCTAGCATCTATAGCAAATTTGATATGAAGTCAGGATTCTGGCAAATTCAAATTAGTGAAAAAGATAAATATAAAACTGCTTTCAATGTCACATTTGGACAATATGAATGGAATGTTATGCCTTTCGGGTTAAAAAATACCCCATCAGAATTTCAAAACATTATGAAAAACATATTCAATCCATACAGTAATATGTCAATTGTTTACATTGGTGATATTTTAATATTTTATGAGGATATAGACTCTCACTTTAAGCATTTAAATACGTTCTTTAAAGTCGTAAAACATAATGGATTAGTGGTAAGTGCTAAGAAGATTAACTTGTTCCAAACAACTATTAGATTCTTAGGACATGACCTATACCAAGGCACGTATAAACCAACCTGTAGAGCCATTGAGTTCTCTTCTAAATTCCCTAATGAAATCTTAGATAAAACACAATTACAAAGGTTTTTAGGAAGCCTTAATTATGTAGCAGACGTCATTCCTGATATTAGAAAAATCTGTGAAAACTATACAGACGTCTCAGAAAGAATCCAGTCCCATGGAGTCAAGAACAAACTGACACTATCAAAAGAGTCAAATCTATTGTTCAAAAACTTCCTTATCTAGGAATTCCTAATCCTGAAGCATTCATGATAGTTGAAACCGATGCTTCTGATGAAGGGTACGGTGGTATTCTCAAACAATGAATCTCTTCAAACTCTCTAGAACAGTTAGTTCGTTTCACTTTCGGAATCTAGAATTTGGCCCAGAAACATTATAGTACAGTTAAAAAAGAGATTTTGTCTATAGTACTATGTATTACAAAGTTTCAAGACGATTTAATAAATAAAGAATTTTTATTAAGAGTTTATTGTAAATCAGCTAAAGAGATTTTACAAAAAGATGTTAAAAACCTCATTTCAAAACAGATTTTTGCCAGATGGCAAGCACTATTATCTAGTTTTGATTTTCAAATTGATTTTATTAAGGACGAAGAAAACTCTTTACCCGACTTTCTAATCAGAGAATTCCTACAGGGAAAAAATGAGACCAAATCAGAAGGGTCCCTTCAGGGCCTCACCAAAGAGAGAAAATAGATACTCTGCACTTACCCGTGAGACCACCTATAAATATAATGGTAACCCCTCCGAGAGTTCCCACCACAAATAAAATAGCAACAATGACAGTCCTTGGTACTATTCCCAAGATAGAAGGACCATTCCAACAAGCTTCTTCGAAAGCTTCGACAAGCCAAACTGGTAAGATACTCACAAGTTCAGATTATGAAATGAAGACCCCAGGGTCATTTGCACAAGCAGTCAAGCCAGAGACATCATCCAAAAAAGAAGGTAAAAAACCAGTTTCTCAGGAGAAAGAAATATTTTGAAATAATTTCCAAAGCACCAATTAAAGTGGTAGCACTAGACAAAGGTTACGAAAACTTTGATAAACAAGATTTAATCACACCCTGTTATACAAACAGAAATTATGTTGAGACCAGTGACCCCCTAAATTCAAGGAGGTATTATGAATTTATTCTTATAGATATAGGATCAGTCACTTTTGAACACACCCTTAGGGATGTCAAATATCCTGACAGTAGTAGGTATTCTAGATTTACCATTAACAAAATTATTAGCCCTTTTGAATGGGGAATGGATCACTTGCACACCCCGATTGTGCTCTCTGTACAATTCAGACCCCAAACATATAATTTCAAAGATTACATGGACACTTGGTATAACTTTATTTACCTACGCCCTGGTTCACACACATGGTTCGTAAAATATACCAAACAAGCAGCAAAATCAGTCATACCAAGATGGTTCTATGACTGGTGGAAAATATTTGGAGGAACAGAGCAATCTCTGCCTCGGAGCATCAATATTCATTATGAGAGATTCCAGAAAGAACAGGAAATCTCTACCTCACCGGATCATATTAAAATTTGCAAATATTATTTTGCAAAAAGAATTTCATTTATAATTAGTTGGACATTCCAAATTGAACAGATCGAACGAATTCAATATTAAGTTAAAGTACCAAAAATCAAAGGATGGGTTCCTGAATCAAGAGAGATCAAGAAACCCAAACCAGCCAGCAGAAGTGGATCTACCAGTTCACAAGCAGAATTAATAAGGAGATTCTTAGAAGTCTTAGCAAATATTGAAACAGCAAGCCCAGTAGAAGTACATGCTATGTTAGACACAGTATCAGCTTCATCCTCAACAGAGAACCAGGACAATGGGGACATGGAAGACCCACACGGTATAGCTCAAGCCTACCGTACTTATACAGAAGAAGAATAGTATCTGAAGATAATAACTCTACAGACAAAGACAAACGACTCTTCAAAAAGGAGAAGTCACCTGAAAACGACAACCACAAGAAGACAAAAACAGTATCTGCCTCTTCAAAGAAGTAGCAGACGACACTTCAGAAAAGCAACAGACAACAAACAAGGATAGTCCATTTAGACGGTTGAGATTAACTCCACAGAATTCTTAAGTCTATATAAGACTTTAAAAATTGTAATAGAATCCATCCAAAAAATTTTCCAAGATCTTTTCCTATCTTTTCTCTCCCCTCTGTAAAAATGTTCTCTTATGTTAGAATAAAGCTTTTAACAAGTAAGTATTTTTGCCTTACTATTTAAATTCGTCATTTATTTTATCTATTTTAAAGATAAAACATATGATCCTCTAAATGTAGAACTTCTTAACAATCTTAACTGTCCAAAATTAAAAGATTTTAGATGCTATAAAGATATATTTATAGAAAAAGTAATGATTAGAGAAGACTGCAGGTAGTGCTTTCTGGAAAGAAAGATTTATCTGTGGTTTACCAAGACTATTTGCCGAAAAGGTAAGAACTAAAAGCAAAGATAGATTTAACGAACAAATCCCTTATAACAATCTTACTTATGGAGATTTAATCAGTTTTATTAACGTAACAGGTCTTGACCTATGTACAAACCTAAAGTCATGTGGAAAGACATGGCATAGAGCAAATGAATGCCCAGTCATCAACTAGAAAAAGAAAAAGGTTAACACCATTTAGAGGATCATACGTTTTATCTTTAAAATAGATCGAATAAATGCGGAATTTAAATAGTTAGGCAAAAATACTAACCTGTTAAAAGCTTTATTCAAACATAAGAGAACATTTTTACATAGGGGAGAGAAAAGATAGGGAAAAATCTTGGGAAATTTTTCGAATGGATTCTATTACAATTTTGAAAGTCTTATATAGACTTAAGAATTTTGTTGAGTTAATCTCAACCGTCTAAATGGACGATCCTTGTTTGTTTTCTGTTGCTTTTTTGAAGGGTCGTCTGCTACTGTTTTGAAGAGGAAGATATTGCTTTTGTCTTCTTGTGGTTGTCGTTTTCAAGTGACTTATCCTTTTTTGAAGAGTCATTTGTCTTTGTCTGGAGAGTTATTATATTCAGATACTATTCTTCTTCTGTATAAGCACAGTAGGCTTGAGCTATACCGTGTGGGTCTTCCATGTCCCCATTGTCCTGGTTCTCTGTTGAGGAGGATGCTGATACTATGTCTAACATAGCTTGTACTTCTACTGGGCTTGCTGTTTCAATATTTGCTAAGACTTCTAAGAGTCTCCTTTTTAATTCTGCTTATGAACCGGTAGATCCACTTCAACTGGCTGGTTTGGGTTTCTTGATCTCTCTTGATTCAGGAACCCATCCTTTGATTTTTGATACTTTAACTAAATATTGAATTCGTTCGATCTGTTCAATTTCGAATGTCCAACTAATTATAAAAGAAATTATTTTTGCAAAATAATATTTGCAAATTTTAGTATGATCCGGTAAGGTAGAGATTTCCTGTTCTTTCTGGAATCTCTCATAATGAATATGGAAGCTCCGAGGCATGGATTGCTCTGTTCCTCCAAATATTTTCCACCATTCATAGAACCATCTTGGTATGACTGATTTTGCTGCTTGTTCGCGTTATTTTACGAACCATGTGTGTGAACCAGGGCGTAGGTAAATAAAGTTATACCAAGCGTCCGTTTAATCTTTAAAATTATAT
This sequence comes from Nicotiana otophora, assembly GCA_000715115.1. Classification (NCBI taxonomy): domain Eukaryota; kingdom Viridiplantae; phylum Streptophyta; class Magnoliopsida; order Solanales; family Solanaceae; genus Nicotiana; species Nicotiana otophora. The sequence continues at coordinate 32,574 of AWOL01S0052541.1, forward strand.
GTTTGGGGTCTGAATTGTACAGAGAGCACAATCAGGGTGTGTAAGTGATCCATTCCCCATTCAAAAGGGCTAATAATTTTGTTAATGGTAAATCTAGAATACCTAATACTGTCAGGATCTTTGTCATCTCTAAGGGTATGTTCAAAAGTGACTGATCTTGTATCTGTAAGAATAAATTCATAATACCTCCTTGATTTTAGGGGGTCACTGGTCTCAACATAATTTTTGTTTGTATAACAGGGTCTGATTAAATGTTGTTTATCAAACTTTTCGTAACCTTTGTCTAGTGCTACCACTTTAATTGGTGCTTTGGAAATTATTTCAAATGTTTCTTTCTCCTGAGAAACTAGTTTTTTACCTTTCTTTTTGGATGGTGTCTCTGGCTTGACTGCTTGTGCAAATGACCCTGTGGTCTTCATTTCATAATCTGAACTGGTGAGTATCTTACCATTTTGGCTTGTCGAAGCTTTCGAAGAAGCTTGTTGGAATGGTTCTTCTATCTTTGGAATAGTACCAAGGACTGTCATTGTTGCTGTTTTATTTGTGGTAGGAACTTTCAGAGGGGTTACCATTATGTTTATACGTGGTATCACGGGTAAAGGCGGGTAGAAATCTGCAAGGGCAGAATATCTATTTTATCTCTTTGGTGAGGCCCTAAAGGGACCCTTCTGATTTGGTCTCATTTTCTCCCTGTAGGAATTCTCTGGTTAGAAAGTCGGGTAAAGAGTTTTCTTCTCCCTTAATAAAATCAATTTTAAAATCAAAACTAGATAATAATGCTTGCCATCTGGCAAAAATCTGTTTTGAAATAAGGTTTTTAACATCTTTTTGTAAAAAATCTCTTTAGCTGATTTACAATCAACTCTTAATAAAAATTCTTTAATTATTAAATCGTCTTGAAACTTTATAATACATAGTACTATAGACAAAATCTCTTTTTTGACTGTACTATAATGTTTCTGGGCCGAATTTTAGATTTCGGAAGTGAAACGAGCTAATTGTTCTAGAGAGTTTGAAGAGATTCGTTGTTTGAGAGTACCACCGTACCCTTCATCAGAAGCGTCAGTTTCAACTATCATGAATGCTTCAGGATTAGGAATTCCTAGACAAGGAAATTTTTGAACAATAGATTTGATTCTTTTGACAGTGTCAGTTTGTTTTTGACTCCATGGGACTGGATTCTTTCTGAGACGTCTGTATAGTGGTTCACAGATTTTCCTAATATCAGGAATGAAGTATGCTACATAATTAAGGCTTCGTAAAAACCTTTGTAATTTTGGTTTATCTAAGATTTCATCAAGGAATTTAGAATAGAACTCAATGGCTCTACAGATTGGTTTATACGTGCCTTGGTATAGGTCATGTCCTAAGAATCTAATAGTTATTTGGAACAAGTTAATCTACTTAGCATTTACCACTAATCCATTATATTTTACGACTTTAAAGAACGTATTTAAATGCTTAAAGTGAGAGTCTATATCCTCAGAAAATATTAAAACATCATCAATGTAAACAATTGACATATCACTGTATGGATTGAAAATGTTGTTCATAATGGTTTGAAATTCTTATGGGGCATTTCTTAACCCGAAAGGCATAACATTCCATTCATATTGTCCAAATGGGACATTGAAAGCAGTTTTATATTTATCGTTTTCACTAATTTGAATTTGCCAGAATCCTGACTTCATATCAAATTTGCTATAGATGTTAGCTTTATAAGTTATTTTTAATAAGTCTCTTTTATTAGGTATCGGGTACCTAATCCATTGTAAAACCTTGTTTAATGGTTTATAATTAATAGCAAGTCTGGGAGCTCCTCTTTCTTTTTCTGCGCTTTTATTAACGTAGAAAGCTGCACAGCTCCAAGGTGACTTAGATGGTCTAATTATCTTCTTTTTAAGGAGATCGTTTATTTCATTTTTACAAACTTCCATGAGTTCATGATTTATTTGAACAGGCCTAGCCTTAGTGGGTATGGCTTGTTCAGTGAATTCATTTATATAAGGAAGTTCGATTACATGCCTTTTTCTTTCCCAGAATGCATTGGGTAATTCTGAAAAAACTTCAAGTTCGAGTTTTTCTTGGAAATTTGTAATCTTTTCCACTATTCCCGGGGTTTTTAAATATTGTTCAATTTTGTGAACCTTTATATCGTTTTTTAAATAGTTTACCTGATTTGAAAGCAGGTTTATTTTAAAAATAGTTTTTGATTTTAGGAAATCACTTTCTTCTTTGGAGATAGAATTAAGATAAGGGAATCTTATTTCCTTTCCTAATATTGTGGTACAAATAGCTTCTAAATTATCATGATATGGTTTAATCCGAGTTATAAAGGGTATCCCTAGGATAATTTCTTTATTTATATCCCTAGTTACCGCAAAATTATTTATAAAGCAGATTCCATCATTACAAATATGGGCTTTTGATAGTTTATAATCTATCTTTAATTTTTTTCCCGTGGCTGAATATAATTTTGTAGTACTTTTTTCAAAATACTTGGTTGGTATTATTCCTTCCATTATGCAGTTTCTATCTGCACCTGAATCTAATAATGCTAATTTATTTATCGTAATGTCTTTTACCTTTAAGGTAATAGGAATATGATAACTACGGGTTCTTACTTTAGTAATTTTTGCCACAGCTGTACCACTAATTGGTTCTTCATCATTTGTTGAATTATCATCTTCTGTGAAGTATTCACCAATTGTTTCTTTTTTATTGGCTGCTTGTAATACTTCTTTAGTAAGATTTTCCATTTCTATTTTGCCAAGTCTAAGCTTAACCAATTTTATTTCATCTTTTACAGATTTTAATTCTATTTGGAGATGTTGAGTAGTGGGTTATCATCTTTGATTGAAAATCTATTCATAACCTCTTTCATATTAAAGGGTTATATTTTATGATAATTTCCTTTCTGATTAATGATGATACTTTTTAACTCTTTTAAATATTTTGTTTTAATATCTTCATCATCTATATGATTAATGATATCAAATAAGACTTCTTTAGAGTCATTAGTAAGGACTTTAATAGAATTTTATCCGCACACACATATTGGACCAGTGCAGCTACAGTTGTCTTCTTAGAACTACTGCTACTGTCTGAGCTATATGCCATATTTATCATTTCATCGTCAGTGTCAGAATAGCTTTCATCTGATGATGACGACGACGTGATGTTTGTGTTTTGTTCAAGAATAGCAAATAGCTTTTCTTTAACATCTTCATCTATTTCTAAGATGTTAACCTTTTTCTTTTTCTTATTGGTAACTGGGCATTCATTTGCTCTATGCCCTGTCTTTCTACATGACCAACATTTTTTACCATGTTTCTTTTTAGAACTTCTTTTAAATCTTCTTTTCTTAGGAATTCCTTCCTTCTTTTCTTTACGCTTATGGCGTCTTCTTGATTTTTCAGAAGATTTTTTATGTTGTTTTGCTCTTTTAGATGGAGCACCAATTGTCTTAAAACCGAAGTCTTGACAGAAGCTTCCTAATTCTGTTTTGGATTGGAGTCTGTCTTTTTTGATAAGACTTTTAAGTTTTAGGTCTGTACATAAGTCAAGACCTGTTACGTTAATAAAACTGATTAAATCTCTATAGTAAGATTTTTATAAGGGATTTGTCCGTTAAATATATCTTTGATTTTAGTTCTTACCTTTTCGGCAAATAGTCTTGGTAAACCACTGATAAATCTTTCTCTCCAGAAAGCACTACCGCAGTCTTCTCTAATCATTACTTTTTCTATAAACATATCTTTATACCATCTAAAATATTTTAATTTTGGACAGTTAAGATTGTTAAGAAGTTCTAAACTCCTATCTTAAAAAAGTTTTGGTTCTCCAATGAAGTGTTTAGCAATACAGTAGATTAAAGTTGTAGAAGCATCTTCTCTAGCTTCTTGTTATACAACTTGCATCCCTGATTCAGTTTTTACTACGGTTGCAATGGTAGTTACTCCTAAAACTTGATTTCTATTTTCTTCTGATAGATAATTATCCCACCAATTTTTTAACATTCCAGTAAATCCTGAAATTATTGATGTTGCGGCATATTTATCCGAAGCTCTTTTCATTTTATAGGTAGTTACTGCAATACCAACTTCATGTAATTTTTTATAGATTTGTCTTTCTGCTAATCCATCTATATTCCATTCAGTGATACCGGTTCCTTCATGACTAGAACTAGTTAAATAGATATCTTCTTCAAATTGAACATCTAGGAAAGATGCTCTTCCATAGTAATTCTTTTTATTAGAATATCTTGGATCATTAGTAAGGACTTTCAGAATCAATGGATTTGACTGTGGAGATTGTTTCTATTTTACTAATAGCTTCAGAAGTTTCTTTGGAATTTTGTAATAATGTTTCGAGATTTTCCTTTTTTCCAGGGAAATCTTCTTTTGTTCTTAAAACAGTGTATTCTTTTTCAATAGAACTTAATTTTTTTATTAAATTGTGAAGTTCTATAGTTTTAGTATTTTTACTAGTATTGGCCTGATTAAAAGTTGCCTCTGGTTTAGAGATTGTTAACTTTGTTTTTGTCACGACCCAACTGGAGGGTCATGACTAGCACCCGAGCCATACTTGCCGAGCACCAACGTACATTTTATCTAACCTTCCTTATTATCTTTAAGGGTCGACAAGATCAATATAAATGGTAGACATGGATCATGAACATCCAACAATGAAAG
>AWOL01S0052545.1:0-17926 GCA_000715115.1 Nicotiana otophora
AGGTGGTCGGATGAGTGTGAGGAGAGATTTTAGAAGCTCGAGACTGCCTTGACCACAACTCCAATTCTAGTTTTGCCTTTAACTTCAGGATTTTATACAGTGTATTGTAATGCTTCTCGGATCGGTATTGGGTGTGTCTTGATGTAGGAGGATAGAGTGATTGCTTATGATTCGCGTCAGTTGAAGACTCATGAAAAGAACTACCCTGTCCATGATTTGGAGTTGGCTGCCATCGTTCATGCATTGAAGATTTGGAGGCATTATCTCTAGAATGTGTCTTGTGAGATATTTATAGATCATCAGAGTCTCCATCACTTATTCAAACAGAAGGATCTAAATTTGAGGCAACAGAGATGGTTGGAGCTGCTAAAGGACTATGATATCACCATTCTATATCAGCCCGGGAAGGCAAACGTGGTAGCCGATGCCTTGAGTAGGAAGGCGGTGAGTATGGGTAGCCTTGCATTCATTCCTATTGGTGAGAGACCGCTTGCAGTTGATGTTCAGGCCTTGGCCAACCAGTTCGTGAGATTAGATATTTCGGAGCCCAGTTGGGTTCTAGCTTGTGTGGTTTCTCGATCTTCCTTATATGATCACATCAGAGAGCGCCAGTATGATGATCCCCATTTGCTTATCCTGAAGGACACGGTTCAGCACGGTGATGCCAAGGATGTTACCATCGGGGATGGTGGGGTGTTGAGGATGCAAGGTCGTATTTGTATGCCCAATGTAGTTGGGCTACGTGAGTTGATTCTTAAGGAGACCCATAGTTTGCGGTATTCCATTTATCCGGGTGCCGCGAAGATGTACCAGAACTTGAGGCAACACTATTGGTAGAGGAGAATGAAGAAGGATATAGTGGGGGTTTGTAGCTCGGTGCCTTAACTGTCATCATGTGAAGTATGAACATCAGATACCGAGTGGATTACTTCAGAGGATTGAGATTCCAGAGTGGAAATGATAGCGTATCCCCATGGATTTTGTAGTTGGGCTCCCACGGATTTCGAGGAAGTTTGGTGCTATTTGGGTGATTGTAGATCGGCTGACTAAGTCCGCTCACTTCATTCCAATTGGGACTATGTTTTCTTTGGAGCGATTGGTTGAGATTTACATCCGCGAGATTGTTCACCTTTACGGTGTGCCTTTGTCCGTCATTTCAGATCGGGGCATGCATTTTACCTTGCAGTTTTGTTTTAGAGAGCAGTACAACAAGAGTTAGGGACCCAGGTTGAGTTGAGCATAACATTTCACCCTCTGATGGACGGACAATAAGAGAGCACTATTCAGATATTGGAGGACATGCTACGCGCTTATGTCATTGATTTTGGGGGTTCTTGGGATCTGTTTCTGCCGCTCGCGGAGTTTGCCTACAACAACAACTACCAGTCTAGCATTCAGATGGCTCCGTATGAGGCTTTGTATGGGAGACGGTGTCGATCTCCCGTGGTTTGGTTTGAGCCTGGTGAGGCTAGTCTATTGGGTACTGACTTGGTTCAGGATGCTTTAGACAAGGTTAAACTGAGTCAGGATTGGCTTCACACATCGTAGTCTAGGCAGAAGAGTTACGCCGATAGGACGGTTCATGATGTTGCTTTTATGGTTGGGGAGAAGGTACTACTTAAGGTGTCACCCATGAAGGGTGTTATGAGGTTTGGGAAGAAGGGCAAGTTGAGCCCTCGGTATATTGGTCCGTTTGAGGTACGTTAGAGGATTGGAGAGGTAGATTACAAGCTTGCCTTGACACCTAGTTTGTCGATTGTGCATCTAGTAATTCATGTTTCTATGCTCCAGAAGTATGTTGGTGATCCGTTTCATGTTTTGGATTTCAACACGATTAAGTTGGATGGTGATTTGACTTATCATGTGGAGCCAGTGTCCATTTTGGATTGGCAGGTTCGAAAGTTAAGGTCAAAGGACATCGCTCCAGTGAAGGTGCAGTGGAGAGGTCAGCCAGTTGAGGAGGCTACTTGGGAGACAGAGTTGGAGATGCATAGCAGATATCCATGCCTATTTGAGACTCCAGGTACGTTGCTAGATCCGTTTGAGAACGAATGTTTATTTAAGAGGGGGAGAATGTAATGACCCAGCCGATCGTTTTGAGAGTTGTAGCCCCATTCCCCCATTTACTGTTCATTCCCTGCTTAATTATTGTTATGTGATTTGTCTTGGTAGTTGGTTCGGGTCCGGATAGGTTTCGGAATAAATTGAGACACTTAGTCTTAAGGTTGGAAGCATAAGTTGAAAAGGTTAATCGGACGCTGACTTTTGTGTAAACAACTCCGGAATGGCATTTTGATGGTTCTATTAGCTCCGTTGGGTGATTTTGGACTTAGGAGTGTGTCCGGATTGTGAATTGGAGGTCCATAGTTGAATTAGGCTTGAAATGGCAAAAGTTGGAAGTTTAGAAGTTTGACCAAGAGTAGACTTTGTGGATACCGGGCTCAAACTGGGGTTACGGGAGTTGGAGTAGGTCTATGGTGTCATTTGTGACTTGTGTGCAAAATGTGAGATCAATCGAACGTGATTTGATAAGTTTCGGCATCGTTTGTAGAAGTTGGAATTCCTTAGTTTCAATAGGCTTGAATTTTGGTAAGATTCGTGTTTTTGATATTGTTTGATGTGATTCGAGGGCTCGACTAAGTTCGTATTGTGTTTTAGGACTTGTTGGTGTGTTTGGTTGAGGTCCCGGGGGCCTCGGGTTGATTTCGGATGGTTAACGGATTGAAAATGAGACTTAGAAGATTGCTGAAGCTGGGAGTCTTCTGGTGTAATCGCACATGCGGAGCTTTGGTCGCAGGTGCAAGCTGGGGAGCGCAGATGCGGCCAGGAGTGAGGAAGGCTGTGGTTGCAGGTGCAAAGTATTTTCCGCACCTGCGTGGTCACAGATGCGGAGATGTTGAGCGCATAAGTGGAGGCCAGTGCAGGAACGGGAAAGAGGGTCGCACCTGCGTTTGTGCAGGAGCGGAGCATGGTCTGCATGTGCAGAAGGATTGTCGCATCTACAACGTCGCAGATGTGGTTATGTTTCCGCAGAAGCGAAAAGGGTTGGACAGAACAGTAAATTCAAAGGTTCGCAATTTTTCTTCATTTTGAACATTCCAAGCTCGGGATTAGGCGATGTTTGAGAGGATATTTCAGCGGTTTCTTGAGGTAAGTCACTTGTGGTTAAAATTATTTAATAATTATGTTTTCCTATTGAATTTCCCACCTAGATTGTGTGGTTTTGAGGTGTAATTTGGGGGTTTGAGACTAGGTATTTGGAGAGTTTAAATTGGAGATTTGGGTGTCGATTTAGTGTTGGATTTTTGGTAAATTTGGTATGGTTAGACTCGTGGCGGAATGGGCTTCCAGATTTTGTGACTTTTATTGAATTCCGAGACGTGGACCGCTTTTGAGTTGACTTTTTGACTTTTGATTAATAACTTAGTATATTCTTATGGAATTGATTCCTTTAGCTCGTGTTGATTGCATCAAACTGTTTATGGCTAGATTCGATGCATTTGGAGGCCGATTCGTGAGGCAAGGGCGTGTTGGAGTAGGGATTTACACGGTTTGAGATAAGTAACAGTTCTAAACTTGGTTATGAGGGTATGAAACCCCAAATTGTTTGTCATGTGATTGGTGTTGAGGTGATGTACATGCTATGTGACGGGCGTGTGGGCATTCGCCATAGTAATTGTGACTTGGTCAATTCCATGGAACTGTATAGTTGAATAATCTGTTGTTATCCGTAATTTCTCAGCGTGCTATATAAATTGAACTACAAATCATGATAGAAATCATGCTTAGGCTATGTGTTGATACTGCAGGGACCCACAGAGGTCGTGGTACATGTTGAATTATCTGCTAAATTGCCATTTTGTATTTAGTCACAGTTTTTACTTGCATATCCTACCTCAGTCTCTATTGTTCTTTATTGATACACTATATCATCGCTGATTGGGTTGATTATCATGATTATTGAGAGCCCGAGAGACTGGAGAGATTGATGACTGAGTAAGGCCGAGGGCCATATTGTGTGGATATTCATTGGGATCGGGCTGCACCCCGCAACATGTTTTATTGATCTATGCCACGATTGGCTTATCATAGCGCTTGGGCTGAAGGAACACCTCTGGAGGCTGCACACCCACAGTAAGTGCAGGTACCTACTGAGTGTGAGTGAGAGTGCCGAGTAATTATGAGGAATGAGTGACTATGAGGTTGGAGTGGATAGGAGGACTGGTGATTGTTACTCTGAGAATATTCACTTGATTTCATTACTGTGTACTTCAGCTGGCATATATCACTCTCATGTAATTCTTGAGATATACTATATCCTGTTTCAATTGAACTTGACATGAATTAACTATTTTGGCTTTAAATGTCGAACTTGTAAGCATGCCGATTTTCCTGTATTGTATTTTCTATAAATGAACTGTTTCCATGAAGCTCGTCACTACTTTCAGTCCAATAGTTAGTCTTGTTACTTACTGAGTTGGTTGTACTCACGCTACACCCTGCATTTCGTGTTCAGATCCAGGTGTTTTCGGACACGATGGGTGCTGATTATTTGAGTAACTTGATCATTCGGAGATTTTGAGGTAGCTGTCCGGCGTTCGCAGACCTTGACTCTCCCTCCCTATCTTTCAGCTTTATGTATTTAGTTTCAGTTTTTTATTGACAATATTTTCAAACTTGTGTTGTATAGATGCTTATGTACTTAGTGACATCCTGATTTTGGGAACTTCCGTATTGGGTTTTGACTTTCTATCCAGTATATGAGAGCTTTAACTGTTTAAATCTGTGTTATCTCATTTTTCATTTAAAAGTGTTGGAAATATTTTGAGGTGTCAGCTTGCCTAGTACCCCGTTAGGCTCCATCACGACAGGCTAAGTTTTGGGTCGTGACATATGGGCTTTAAAATATTGTTAAGAAAAGTAGGTGAGCGAAAAACATTATATGATGTAAACAAATGGAATTAGCGAAATGGGATTAATAACTAACTAATTCTTATAAATCCTATGTTCTTTAGGTCTTGCCTAAGTTTTATATGGCAGTAAAGCATAAAATAAAGTATGTGTTCTAATATATGAGTGTTATATACATGTAAGGCAGAAGAATAATAAGGCATAACAAAATGCGACAAGGAGGTGAACTAACTAGCGAAGCAGTAGACAGATAATAAAGGAGTTGAGGGAAAGAGGACTGGACGCTAGAAATTGGGCCTCAAAAAGGCAGGCCTAGCAGTGAAGATGCGACTACAACTGATGTAGACTCTCCAGAAAAATGCAGCAAGGCTGGGAGTGGGCTTGAGTTCCTTAGGAACTCAGCAGGCCCAGATAGATGTAAATATCCAAAAGAGAAAGAAAGTTATTAGATACATGCTCCATATATTCAACATATTCCACTATGTACGAAATATATAAACAAACGTCTGGAACAAAATATATTAAAACACCAATACTCTAACACTATGAGAAATTATAATGATGTGGTGGTTATACATGGCAAATAATTTACATTGAAAACCTTTCGTTGTCATTAAACATCAAACCCCTAAAGAACCAAAAGTGTCGATGAATTAAAGGCTAAGGAGGGAGTTCAACTCAAGGTCGATGCCCCCTTTGAATCCCTTGACACTTCAAATGCGAGTGTGTTTGTTTTGTGAGCCGTTGACCAAATGAATCCTTCTCATAATAATACTAGTCTTAAACAAACCACTATGTTCAATCAGTAGCAATAGAGAACTTCTCATAGGATTGAAAATCAGATTCAGTTTCAGGATAGCAGAAAAGAGAGGTCTGAGTATAACTTCAAAGCAAAAGCATGGAATCATGAAGACATGAAGACAAACAGGGATACATGCAATATTCAGTCCGTTATACATAGACACTTCAAGTGAGGGTTGTGATCTTATACAGACATGGGAGCTTTACATGTTATAGAATCAAGTTAGCCATGTCATGAAGGGAGGGAGTTATAGACAAGGGAAGTATTATACCAAAACAAGTTTAACTCAGGTGTATAGCTTAAATTAGTATCTAGATATGAAGTAATCACACTAAGCTTAAAATTATCATTTTGGCTATAACAAGAATGATTAGGTCCTACTTTATGAAAGATACCTTAATGACAACTGAGTGTGAGCTTCACAAAGTCAGCAGTTTATAAAGACATTAAAGACAAGACTCAAGAGAGTGCTATACCATACAAGTTTTGACTTAAACAGGTAAATGAAGGCTTTATGTAAACATGAGACAATTTTGTTCAGCTTAACAACAATTACCAGTCAACTATCACAAACATGATTATGACTTACATTTTATGAAAAATGATGAGTTAATCTTAACAGAATATATACAACAGAGTTATTAATATTCATAAAAAGGAAAGTTCAAATCAACAAGACTGCTTCATACAGATGCAACCAATAATTAGATATGATCATGAGAATGTCATAGTGATAGCCCAGAAGTTGCCCTTAGAGTTAGCAGATACAAGTATAGAGAAGGAAAACATCTAAACACTTAGATTTTTTCATGCTTCAGTTAAATAGTGGATGATATGAACTTACGAACATTTCAGGTTTATCTCAGTTAGGCTTATCAAATAATAAACTCAACCACAAGACAAACAGAATGAAGGAAAAAAATATGTAGAGGTAGAGATTGCAGCAGAATCATCAATGAAAGATTATGAAGTTTAGTTAAACATGAGCAGTCATTCAAGGCATATTAAGAGAAATTAATCATGTAGACTATTATGACTGATTAAACAAAAGTCATTTGAGGTCACATAGCAGCCTGATCAACATTGATTAAGACTCAGAAGCATGACAAGTGATCACAAGTAGACAAAATCTTTTCATAAACAAAAATAAACATTTCTACACTAGTTACAAGCATCATTAACGACTATAGTTCACAGAAGACAACAAGTGTATCCATAATTTCAAATGAGATGATCAAATGAGGGAAGTTATGGATGTACTAATGTTATATCCCACATTTTCGTACGATAAAGTTTCGTCGAAAGTTAATCGACGCAAGTTCGGGAATGAAATTATTTCGTGATTATAAGCATTATGCTATTTTAAACAAGTGATGAGTAAATTGGTGAAGGTGAGAGGGTAAGCAAACCGAAAAAAATGAATTTCGTCAAAGTATGACATTTTGGGATAAAATATGGCCCGAGCTAAAATACCCGGTATTTATGGACTAGCACCATACAAGGTAATACATAACCGTGAGAGTAAGTTATATAAGGTATGTTAAAAGTGAATAGTATTTTAAGTAAGTGGAGATAATTCTTATTTATATGGGTAATTACTTAATTATTAAGTAACGGGACATTATCTAGTTAATTAATAATTAGTTGTTGTCTTTGGATAAAGACTAAAGTCTTTGGATAAGGTTAAATAACCTCACGTGGCAGCAAGACATGTAAATCAAAGTGACTCTTACATTCATTAAATAGGTGGCATGAATCAAAAACGTGTCTTTGAGAAAGGGATAGCTGGCGATAGTGTTTAAAAAATGCAACATAAGAGTCATTTTAATTCTTTCTATTCACTTTATATTTAAGGGATCTCTTCAGCAAGCAACGTCAATTAAGACTGAGTTGCTTACAAATTTTCATTTCAAAATTCGTTATTCATTAAGAGTGATTTGAAGCAACATTTTTCATTTCATCCTACAAACTTTGTAAACGTGATTTGCTTCAACATTCATATGAAATGTATTAATACTTTGCAATGTGAGATTTTACGATTCTAAGGGAGTACGGTGCAACCTTTTCCAAGAATATCACATGGATGTTTCTCTACTTCAGGTATGTTAAGGCTAAGCCCTTTCTTCATTTTGTGATTATCTCGTAATTACACGAGTTTGATAACGAGGCATAAAGAAAAATTCATATCCTGAAATTTATGTATATTTTCCTAGTCTTGTAAATTACAATATTCTCCTTATCAGAACTTCATATTCAATTGAGTATTTTCTTTTTCCAGTCAAGAGAGTAGAAAGTTATATACAGTATTATAGTTTTTTTAATTACCATCGAGCTATAATCGATGGGCAGGCCCCTATTGGGCAACCTCTGATCAGATGGTAAGTTATATACCGTCCCTACTGTGGCCGAGCTCCTATGAGCGAGCCCAGTTGGCCGAGATACAGAGCCTAGTATGGCCGTGCGCCTATGAGCGAGCCTACTACGGAAGAGCAGTTATATATATATCGAGCCTTATAAGTCCGGACAATTATATTACTTACTATATCGAGAGAGTTGAGTCAGTATCAATAGGTAAGCATAATCTTCAGATTATCATTGACTTCTAGTTTCTTTTAGTTATTATATTATCACTTCAGTGTCAGATTTCAGTATAGTCCCTTACATACTCGGCATATTATTTCGTACTGACGTCCCTTTTTTGGGGGCGCTATATTTTATGCGTGCAGGTTCAGACAGACAGACGGGTAGACCTCCTTATTAGGTGTTGCCCAAGTTCAGCTTGATCGGTAAGCTCCATACCCTTCGGAGTTGCCGGGTCTAGAGCTTTACATACATCTTGTTGTGTGTGTGTGTGTGTGTGTGTGTGTATATATATATATATATATATATATGTTATGAGTAGGTCACAACCTTGTTCCGATCACAGTATATCCATCAGTAGAGGCTTGTAGACATATCATGTTAGTTAATGCAGTATGTTGGGCTTGTAGGCCTTTTATGTATATTTTGTTGGATTGTCAGCTGTAGTAGTTATGACGGCCTTGTCGGCTCAGCTTTTTATTGATGTTTCATCAGTATTCGCAATTGTCTTGCAATGTGGCCCATGGCCAAAGTATGACATTATATGTTCAGAGTCCCTTAGTCGCAAGTTGGTACGCGAGGATAGGTGAGGCACCGAGTGCCGGTCTCGCCCCCAGGTTCGGGGCATGACAAAAGTGGTATCAGAGCCGTTTTGTCCTAGGGAGTATACAAGCCGTGTCTAGTAGAGTCTTGTTTTTGGGTGTGTCGTGCACCACACTTATAAGCAGGAGGCTACAGGGCATTTAAGACTGTCACTCTTTCTTCTTACTCTAGATCGTGTGGTAGAGCTCCGTTGTAAGAACTCAATTTCCTAAACTCTATCTTATTCATAATACGATGATACCTACATCCAGAAAGATGGTTGTTATAGATATAGCTATGGAACAGTTGAGTTATAGAAACTCGAGTTTGCATCATTCCTATGATGGATAAATTTGAGGTCTTTAGCAGAACATCTGTGTACCTTACGTGTAACCTTCTTGATAAGGAGCCTTAAGGCAAGAATATCTATCCACCTCTATGGTGAAAGGCAATGAGAGGTTCAGAAGATAGATACAAGCTTCAACAAGTAAAAGAAGCAAGAGGAGAAGGGTACGAGGTACCCAATTAATGAAGATTACCGGTATTNAATGATACCTACATCTAGAAAGATGTTTGGTAGAGATATAGCTGTGGAAGAGTTGAGTTAAAGAAACTCGAGTTTGCATCATTCCTATGATGGATAAATGTGAGGTCTTCAGCAGAACATGTGTGTACCTTACGTGTAAGCTTCTTGATAAGGAGCCTTAAGGTAAGAATATCTATCCACCTCTATGGTGAAAGGCAATGCGAAATTCAGAAGATAGATACAAGGTTCAACAAGTAAAAGAAGCAAGATGAGAAGGGTACGAGGTACCCAATTAATGAAGATTATCGGNACACCTCTATGGTGAAAGGCAATGAGAGGTTCAGAAGATAGATATAAGCTTCAACAAGTAAAAGGAGCAAGATGAGAAGGGTACGAGGTACCCAATTAATGAAGATTACCGGTATTTTCAACTCTGGCAGAAAATTATAAGCATTGTGACTTACCTTCCAAAATGACAGACGTATGTAGAATTTGCCACACCCATCTCAGTTATACCTTATTGGGGTCTATCATGTGTAGTTTAAGAAAAGGACGAGATATTAGGATCCGACTGGGTTAGAGTCACCCAAAATGGTAAATGGATTGTTTGTGTTAGTTGGCATTTCTGAAGGATATTACAAAGGTGCTAATAGATCTCCTTGTGAGGTACCCAGATGGTACACTCTAGAATATTCCAGTTAGATGTGGTACAAAAAGCCTGGAAGGGATAAATATTACCTTAGTGTGGCTCGCGTCCCTAGTAGAGTGAGAACGTTAAGCAACCCAAGAGCCACTGGATAGAGCTAGGGAACTAAAAGCAAAAGAATGTCTTGTTCGAGTTTTCAGAATAAATTGATAGACATAAATGTTAGCGAGAAACAAGAAAAGAGTTAATGAAGCATTATGAGTAAGATAGGATACATGGATGACAATGGTGGATCAAATAAATGACAGTATTACAAAGTCTATAGTCAATTGAAGGAAAATACGAGAGGTGACAGGCCTTGAGACAACAAAAGAGTATAGGCCATAAAGTCATATCCTCATTTCAAGAAATAAGTTCGTAACTCCAACGCGACTACCAGAAGGAAAAGTTAGACTCCAGAACAATAGAAATCAGTATGGGCTGGTGAACAAGATAGACTAAACATGAATTAGGGACTGAGTGATTGGATAATAGTCAGCATCATGAGAATTTCAGATTTTGTTCCGGCTATAATAGAGTAGACAACAGAAGAAGAGTCATGAGAAATTCAGAGAATGGTTATTCAGGAAGACGCTTTCCTAAAGCAAGCAAGGTGAGTAAAGTTAAGCTTAAGGGACTAGATGTGCCAGTTACACTAAGTGTCACCCTCGCAAGTGAGGAATTTCGTTATCCTTGGTACTGAAGGATTACCGCGAGGCGAGTAAGGATCATCAATGATGTGAAAATATTCCAAAGATGAGAGGGTAAAACATCTATACGTAGATCATCGTAGCACTAAATCTTAGTGCTCCCCTAAAGGGGGGAATATGGTGTGATGTGGCATTCGGTCAGAATTAAGTAGTTTTAGTAACTATGAAAATGGTAAAGGAAGAATGTGATAAGAATGAGAAAGGGATAAGATTGCACTTATTCAAGTCCTGAGATACGCTACGATTCCAGAACATTATGCAAACACGACGTCAAGAAGAGGAGGTAAGGGTTCCTGCCTGAGATGTTATTGATAGATAAGGAGCCAGTGCGGGACGTAAGTTAAAATAAACGAAATGACCCATGAAAGATTACGCAGAATATTGTTTTGAGAATGAGCCAATGAGTAGTTAGCAATCGATTCAAGAGGAGCCTAGTTATGCCTAGACAAGAGGATACAGACAAATCAATAGATCGTGCAAGATAAACGGAGTGAACCCCAACATGGGGAATTCAGTCTCGTAGATATGACATCGTGACCTTGAGAAATATTCGGATAGGAGTTGGGGTAGTTAAAGATACCGTATGAGTGTTGAGGGAAGACAGTCAAAACTTCAGTTCAGGAGCAACTGTACAGGCATATAAGTATGGAGGTAAGTAACTAAGGAATTTTATATGCGAGTACGAACATCAAAAATTCCATCGAGTATGCGATGTAATAGGCTCGCATCCTTGCAAGAATCAGAGGGTCCTCCCTAAGTACTACAATGAAAGACTAGCGGAGGAAATAAGGAAGAAGGCTTTAACCAAGCACAGTCACCTAAAGATGAAATGGTCATGTAACATCAATCTCACAACAACATTGTATGCACTCCATCAGCAGGTGGCACCTATCGTGGCTAATGAACGGGAAGAAGAAAAAAAATATATATATATATATATATATATATATATATTCAAGATCATATGGGTTGTATAGAATTCCAATATATGTGGGCACTAAAATAAGCTAAGTATGCACGCAACAAGGAGGCAGAACGACCAGGAAAAGCAATTGCTTGCATTTAAAGAAAGTTGAGAAGGAATGAAAGGAATTATTCGATGAATGATCCAGAGATAATTACATAATGAATGTACCTAAGATTTCGAAGTATTACCCATGCGACATATATGTTGACAATCATACAGCCGTAGAAGATTCCGATATAGGTTAAAAGAAAGAATTGAGCCCAGGTCATAGACAAAAGATTGAATTGTTATAAGATTGTATCATGGATATTCCATAGCGTCCATAAAGGGCTAGAGTAATAACTACTGCCATAAGCCGCAGATCGGAAGATAGCTTAAGCCTACATAAAGGTTGATCAGAAGGAAGAGGAAACTTAAGAGTTACAACAACGAAATAAATCAGGAGTCTAATTATTGGACCTAGAAAATTATAGAAATTGCGCTTGAGAACATGACAGAATCACTCTTAATATCATAGGTGCAAGAGAGATAATGCAACAACCATATTCTATAATGGCTCTATATAGAAACCAGTTAGAAGAAGTACCAACCTCATAAGAAGTGTATGTACCAGAGGTGCAAGTATTATAATTAAGCTTCAAGTTATGGACGTGAATTATACCAATGTGGAAGGGAGGTCATGAAAGAGATAGAAGATATGATGCGAGATTTTAAGGTAAGTAAGGTGAAGGTGAACAACGTACAAGATACTCAAAGGCAGAAAATTGTGAATAGTCCATGCTTCGGATAGAAGGCTAGAAGCACTGTGATTCAATATCCAAGAACGATAGCAGCATCGTCAGTGGCGTACCTTCCAGCCTATGGTTTCTAAGTACCGAGAGATCTAGTCAAGAGAGTAAAGAAGAGTACGAGATAATGCGATGTCTCGCTCGATGTTCCAGAAATAACGTAAGGAAATCTATGGTGCAAGCAAGTGGAAAAGAGGTTGTGAGTAGTATAAATAGATATGTGTAAGTGGCAAACTAAAGTATGGTAAAGTGACAAGGTTTTAGGAAGTCAGGAATAAGGATAAGAAAGGGCGAGTGAGAAGGTGACGAGAATGGATAGGTCCTCACGATTAAGCCCATGAAAACAAGAAGAGCTGGTGGTTTATTTAAGTTATACAAAGCTCAGTATAGCCTGAATGAACTCAAAGGAGTCTATGACTAATGGCATTTAGAAGAAATGGAATACTTCCATGGTAGTAGAATGAGGTAGTAATTGTGATGGATAAAGAACAACGTTTGGGCCTTTGATTGAGTAATGACTTGAAGAGGATTTCACGAATTGTACGGGATTAAAATACCCACGTAAGGTAAATTACATTAGGATACTATGAAATATGGTTATGGAAGTATAGTATCGCCCCTAGGTGGATCAATCTAATTACTCCAGATGTCCCCAATAAGACACGAGCCCTAGTAGTAGTGTTACATAAGAGGCCAAGATATCGGTATTAAGATCAATCAACAATGGATGGACAAATTCACAAAGTATGAGATGTTTCCCCTAAGTTTCAACCCAAAACACTAATTATGATGAAATCAATGATATATTCATGTAATTTAACCTAATCCGAGTTAGAATCACTTACCCCAATAATTCCCTTGAAAATCTATCCAAGAATCACCTCAATCCGGGCTCCCAAAATCAAATTGTGAAATATAAATCAAACCCTCATTTTTTATA
The DNA here is from genome assembly GCA_000715115.1 of Nicotiana otophora. NCBI lineage: Eukaryota > Viridiplantae > Streptophyta > Magnoliopsida > Solanales > Solanaceae > Nicotiana > Nicotiana otophora. Next base: position 13,492 of record AWOL01S0052545.1, read on the forward strand.
TTTTATCTTCTGCCTAGAAGTCCTCCTTCGCGATCGCGGAAAATGCTTCGCGATCGCGAAGCACAAAAACTAAGCTTCCAAGAATTAACTCTATGCGAACGCACACAGACCCATGCGAATGTGAAGACCAAACATCCCTCGCCTAGTTCCTTCCTTTCCTCTACGCGAATGCAACTTAACCAACGCGTTCGCGATGCACTGATAGCCAAATCTTCGCGATCACGGACCTTACCACACAATCGCATAATACAGAATCCTAGCTACCCAAAATAAGTCTACGCGATCGCCGACCTTCCTCACACGATCACGTAAAAGGAAACCAGACCTGCAACATCAACAATCTTCTAAGTCCAAATTCAAATCCGTTAACCATCTGAAATCTACTTGAGGCCCCTGAGACCTCAACCAAATATACCAACAAGTCCTAAAACATCATATGAACTTAGTCGAAGCCTCAAATCACATCAAACAACATCAAAAACACAAATCACACCCAATTCAAGCTTAATGAAAACTAATGAATTCCAACTTATACAATTGATACCGAAACCTATCAAATCAACTACGATGTATGGCCCCATAAAATTTCACCAAGGAATTCAAGTTTGTTGGAAATTATTTGCTGAAGGGACAGTTATGTGGTAAGATTCACGACTGAAGATCCATTTTGCGGGCCGCATATCTGTAGCAGAGTTGAGCAGAAAAATAGTTGAATTTTCATGGCCGTTTTGCGGTCCAATCTTCGATGGCACATCCACTTCGCGGTCAGCATTTTCCATCGCATATTTGTCTTGAAGATTTTTGTTGGATGATTTTGCGGTCCATTCTGCGGCCGCATAAGTGATCTGCGGACCGCAGACATGTCCAGACCAGTCCAGTTCTGGGAATCACTTTCGCGGTCCATTTTGTGGACTGCGTATCTGTTATGCGGTCCATTCTGTGACCGCAGACCTGAGTTCGGAGGATCCATTTTTCTATTTTTATAACCCGACCCTATTTTGATAAATAGCCTTAGGGGATCATTTTGGAAGCAAATATCTGATGAATTTAGAGAGAAGTAAGAGTATTTTAGAGAGAGAAGGAGGAAACCTAGCATTCTAATCAATATATTATCATATATCCGGGTAAGTCCTACTCTTAAGCTTTCATGCAAGAGGTTATGCATTCAAATATATTGTGGGGGTTGGAAATAAGCCATGCATGTGATAATAGGTTGTAGTATGTGGGGTTAATGATCTAGTTTGGGTAATTTTGTGTTGAAATTGGTTGAAGGAGGAAGGGATTACCATTGCAGAGCTTTGTAGTCCATTTTACATACTAGGTATTTGACAAAATTCCTAAGAGAGTTACACCATGAGAATCCTTCTAATTATTATCCGATTTTTGCTATCTTCCTATAGATTATATTGATAGAAGTTTTGGGACGTTGTAGTAAATTAAGAAAAGCTCAAATAAAGTTTGTTGGCTAAACTCCTCTTTTACAATTGAACCCCACAATGGCCTTGTAAGTCCTGTGTTGCTCATTATAAATTGATTATTCCAAATAAGCCTTGTGTCAAAAGATATATGCGTTCAAATTGTATTCCAAACGTTCTTGTATGTTGAGTTACTATTTGAGAAGGTGATTAAGCATGGGCTGTGTGTTAATATATTATTATTAAAAACGTGATTCTAATGAAAACTAGCATGTCGAATTGTGTAAGAAATTACATGTCCCTAAGACCCTTAATTTTGTTAGTTGCTCAAATGTGTCTTTAAAGTCTTACGCAGAAATGCCTTGTTGCTGATAATATATAAGGATGCTTTAAAGTGAAAGAGGTGGGTTGGAGATATAAAGTGTGGCTAACGTGCCAAGAATGAAAGTTATACTTATGGCCAATAGTGCCGAGGAAATGAAATAATGCGAGAAAGGTTATGAAATAGGCCTTGATTCAACTGTTCCAAAATGACTTTGAAAATATATTTTCCTAAAAGCTTATGTTCCCAAGTTATGCCCAAATGTGGCTGTTTTAACTAATGTTATGCTTTGTAAGTATTGCCAATGTGTTTCAAGCTCTTACATATTCATGAGTTGAAATTGTGTATTGCGGGAAATGTATTTCAAGAATAAATGATGTGTTACTCATTTATGATTTTAACTTGTGCTTCGATTGCCAATCATTTTACTTCATTTCTTGGAAAGAAATCCATTGTGTTTAAAGTCTTCGTTACAAATAAACCTAAAGTTGTGATTTCCGCAATATTCTATTTGTTGATATTTATGATGATGATCCATGAAAGTAAAGAAATAAAAATATGGAATACGAAATAGGGCCAACGTGCCACAGATGAAGAATCATTAGTATGGCCAAGAGAGTCAAGGAAATAACGATGTTGTCAATGGTTGAAAGTATTAATGAGGTTATTTATAGTGTGAAAGATAATAAGGTGAATATAACATATGTTTATACTTTTGTTTCCCTTGTATGCAAAACAAAATATTTTGGGAGTATCATTAGCAAACCGAGGAAGGGTGGGCCGTAAGGACAACACCCGAAACTACACGTGTCGGTGTAGGAGTGGATTATGATTATTCCCCTTATTTGGGATGAGATTGAATGTGATTTTGATTATTACCCTTAATTGGGATGAAATTGTTGATAGCCCTGGATTTAATATCAACTCACATGATATATGTGGGGAGACGACCTAGCCGGTCGTGTGGTGATCAGATGCCATGTCAACTCCTAATGTTTTCACATTTTACAGAGGATATAAGTTATGAAAATGATAAGTATATCGTCAACATTCGAGGACGAATGTTCGAAAGGGGGGAATGATTTTATATCCCGCATTTTCGTATTATAAAGTTTCGTCGTAAGTTAATCGACGCAAGTTCGGGAATGAAATTATTTCGTGATTATAAGCATTATGCTATTTTAAACAAGTGATGAGTAAATTGGTGAAGGTGAGAGGGTAAGCAAACCGAAGAAAATGAATTTCGTCAAAGTTTGACATTTTGGGATAAAATATGGCCCGAGCTAAAATACCCAGTATTTATGGACTAGCACCATACAAGGTAATATATAACCGTAAGAGTAAGTTATATAAGGTATGTTAAAAGTGAGTAGTATTTTAAGTAAGTGGAGATAATTCTTATTTATGTGGGTAATTGATTAATTATTGAGTAATGGGACATTACCTAGTTAATTAATAATTAGTGTTATCTTTAGATAAAGACTAAAGTCTTTGGATAAGGTTAAATAACCTCACATGGCAGCAAGACATGTAAATCAAAGTGACTCTTACATTCATTAAATAGGTGGCATGAATCAAAAACGTGTCTTTGAGAAAGGGATAACTGGCGACATTGTTTAAAGAATGAAACATAGGAGTCAAAATGACTTTCTATTCACTTTATATTTAAGGGATCTCTTCAGCAAGAAACGTCAATTAAAAGTGAGTTTCATACAAATTTTCATTTCAAAATTCATTATTCATTAAGAGTGATTTGAAGCAACATTTTTCATTTCATCCTACAAACTTTGCAAACGTGATTTGCTTCAACATTCATATAAAATGGATTAATACTTAGCAACGTGAGATTTTACGATTCTAAGGGAGTACGGTGTAACCTTTTTCAAGAATATCACACGGATTTTTTCCTACTTCAGGTATGTTAAGGCTAAGCCCTTTCTTCATTTTGGCATGATCTCTTAATTACACGAGTTTGATAACGAGGCATAAATAAAAATTCATATCCCGAAATTTACGTATATTTTCCTAGTCTTGTAAGTTACAATATTCTCCTTATTAGGACTTCATATTCAATTGAGTATTTTCTTTTTCCAGTCAAGAGAGCAGAAAGTCTATATATACAGTATTACAGTATTTTCATTACCATCGAGCTATAATTGATGGGCAGGCCCCTATTGGGAAACCTCTGATCAGACGGTAAGTATATACCGAGCTTACTGTGGCCGAGCGCCTGTGAGCGAGCCAGTTGGCCGAGATACAGAGCCTAGTATGGCGGAGCGCCTATTAGCGAGCCTACTACGACAGAGCAGTTATATATATACCGAGCCTTATAAGTCCGGACAATTATTTTACTTACTATATCGAGCGAGTTGAGTCAGTATCAACAGGTAAGCATATCTTCAGATTATCATTGACTTCCAGTTGCTTTCAGTTATTATATTATCAGTTCAGTTTCAGCTTTCAGTATAGTGCCTTACATACTCGGTACATTATTTCGTGCTGGCGTCCCTTTTCTGGGGGTGCTGCATTTCATGCATGCAGGTTCAGATAGACAGACGTGTATACCACCTTATTAGGTGTTGCCCAAGTTCAGCTTGATCGGTAAGCTCCATACCCTTCAGAGTTGCCGGGTCTAGAGCTTTACGTATATCTTTGTGTGTGTGTGTATATATATATATATATATATATATATATATAT
>AWOL01S0052551.1:3898-15548 GCA_000715115.1 Nicotiana otophora
CTAGGCATGCACCAGCCTTGGTTACTACTGTTCGAGAGCAGGTTCGCCGATTTATTAAGGGGCTCCACCCTAGTATCAGATTCGGTATGGCCTGAGAGTTGGAGATGGACATCGCATACCAGCAGGTGGTGTCGATTGCTATGAGATTAGAGGGTATGCGGATTCGGGAGAGAGAAGAGAGGGAAGCTAAGAGACCCCGAGATTCTGGCATGTATAACAGTTCTCGTTCCCCATCTACAGCTCGTCAGGGTAGGGGTTATGGGATTCATCCTGTTCATTCAGCACTTCCAGCCGCCAGCGATACTCCGACCATTCCTAGGCCCAAGGATCCCTATTATGCACTGCCAGTGTTTAGAGTACCTCCTGTACGGGGTGCTTCCAGCGGTCAGTCCAATCGATCAGGCCCGAGCTAGTCACAACAGACATGTCCTCCGAGAGCTTATTTTGAGTATGGTGACACTCGTCATATGGTGAGGGATTACCCCAGATTCTGGTGGGGTGCACCTCCATAGATTTTGCAGGATCCACCTATTGTACAGGGCCCTCAAGCTTCTCAGGCCATGGTTACTACACTAGTTGCCACTCCACCTGCACAGACAGCAAGAGGTGGAGGTCAGACAGGTAGAGATCGCCCTAGAGGGGGAGGCCCAGCCAGATATTATTCTCTTCCTGCTCGTACAAAGGCGGTTGCTTCCAACTATGTCATTACATGTATTGTTCCTATCTATCATAGAGATGCGTTGGTTTTATTTGATCCATACTCCACTTATTCCTATGTGTCCTCTTATTTTGCTTCGTATCTGGGTGTAACTCGTAATTCTTTGAGTTCTCCTGCTTATGTGTCTACACCTATAGGAGATTATATTGTTGTTGACCGTGTGTATCGGTCGTGTTTGGTGGTTCTTAGTGGTTTTGAGACCAGAGCTAATTTATTATTGCTCAGTATGGTAGATTTTGATATTATTTTGGGCATGGACTGGTTGTCTCCCTATTATGCTATTCTTGATTGTCATGCCAAGACCGTGATGCTGTCAATGCCAGGATTACCACGGTTAGAGTGGAGAGGTACCTTAGATTATACTCCCAGAAGAGTTATTCATTTCTTAAATCTCAACGAATGGTTGAGAAGATGTTTGACGCGTATCTAGCTTATGTGAGAGATGTCAGTATTGATACCCCTACAGTTGAGTCAGTTCTAGTGGTGAGAGAGTATCCAGATGTATTCCCAACTGATCTTCCGGGCATGCTGCCCGACAGGGATATCGACTTTGGTATTGATTTGTTGCCGGGCACTCAGCCCATCACTATTCCTAGATATCATATGGCTCCTCCTGAGTTGAAGGAGTTGAAGGAGCAGTTACAGGAGTTGCCTAATAAGGGCTTCATTCGACCTAGTGTGTCACCTTGGGGTGCTCCGGTCTTGTTTGTGAAGAATAAGGATGGTTCTATTCGTATGTGCATTGATTATCGCCAGTTGAACAAAGTTATGGTGAATAACAGGTATCTATTGCCTCGTATTGATGACCTATTTGATCAGTTACGGGTGCCAAGGTTTTTTCCAAGATTTACTTGCATTCAGGCTATCATTAGTTGAAGATTCGGGAGCCAGATATCCCGAAGACTGCTTTTAGGATTCGGTAAGGTCACTACGAGTTCCTTGTAATGTCATTTGGTCTGACCAATGCCCCCAACAACATTCATGCATTTGATGAACAGTGTATTTAGACCCTATCTTGACTCATTCGTCATTGCGTTTATTGACGATATTCTGGTGTACTCCCGGAGTCGGGAGGATCATGAGCAGCACCTGAGGACTATGCTTCCTAACCTTGAGAGAAAAGAAGTTATATGCAAAATTCTCAAAGTGAGAGTTCTGGCTAGATTCAGAGGCATTTTTGGGTCACGTAGTGTCGAGTGAAAGGATCAAGGTGGATCTGAAGAAGGTTGAAGCATTGCATAGTTGTCCCAGACCGCTCTCAGCTACGAAGATCTGGAATTTTCTTGGTTTGACGGGGTACTACCGTTGATTTGTAGAGAGTTTCTCATCTATTGCAGCACCTATGACCATGCTGACCCAGAAGGGTGCTCCGTTCAGGTGGACAGAGGAGTGTGAGGAGAGCTTTCAAAAGCTCAAGACAGCTTTGACTACAGCCCCAGTATTAGTATTGCCTATAGGTTCAGGGTCTTATACTGTATATTATGATGCGTCACTGATTGATCTCGGTGCGGTATTGATGCAGGACGGTAGGGTGATTGCCTATGCATCTAGATAGCTGAAGGTGCATGAAAAGAACTATCATGTCCACGGCCTTGAGTTAGCAGCTATTGTTCATACCTTGAAGATTTGGCGGTACTACGTGTACGGTGTTCCTTATGAGATCTACACAGATCATCGGAGTCTGCAATATCTGTTCAAACAGAAGGATCTTAACTTGCGTCAGCAGAGGTGGATAGAGTTATTTAAGGATTGATTAGCATACTTACCGGTAGCAGAAAGGCCTTTAGCCTTGGATGTTCAGGCCTTGGCCAATCAGTTTGTTAGATTGGATATTTTGAGCCGAGCCGAGTTTTGGCTTATGTGTTTTCTCAATCTTCTCTTTATGATCGTATCAGAGAGCGTCAGTATGATGACCCACATCTGCTTATCCTTAAGGACATAGTTCATCACGGCGATGCCAAGGAAGTCACTATTGGAGATGACGGTGTATTACGGATGTAGGGTAGGCTATGTGTGCCCAATATAGATGGTTTGCATGAGTTGATTCTCTAGGAGGCTCACAGTTCGCGGTACTCCATTTATTCGGGTGTTGTAAAGATGTATCAGGAGTTAAGACAACACTATTGGTGGAGGCGGATGAAGAAAGACATAGTGGAATATGTAGCTCGGTGCCTAAATTGCCAGAAAGTGAAGTATGAGCATCAACGATCAGGTGGATTGCTTCAGAAGTTAGAGATTCCAGAATGGAAATGGGAGCGGATCACTATGGATTTCATTGTTGGGCCCCCATAGACTCAGAGGAAGTTCGATATAGATTGGGTGATTGTGGATAGATTGACCAAGTCAGCTCATTTCATCCTTGTGGTTACTACTTACTCTCCAGAGCAGCTGGCTCAGGTTTATATTCGCGAGATTCTCAAGCTTCATGACGTACCTGTATCTATCATCTCTGACCGGGGTATGCAGTTTACATCACGGTTCTGGAGGGGCGTGCAATGTGAGTCGGGTACTCGGGTAGAGTTGAGTACAACATTTCACCATCAGATGGACGGACAGTCCGAGCACACTATTCAGATACTGGAGGATATGCTCCGTGCGTGTGTGATGGAGTTTTGAGGTTCTTGGGATCAGTTCTTGCCACTTGCAAAGTTTGCCTACAATAACAGTTATCAGTCGAGCATTCAGATGGAACTGTATGAGGCTTTATATGGTAGGCGGTGTCGGACTCCAGTGGGTTGGTTCGAGCCGGGCGAGGCTAGGCTATTGGGTACAGACTTGGTTCAGGATGTTTTGAAGAAGGTTAAGGTGATTTATGATCAACTGCGTACATCCCAATCTAGACAGAAGAGTTATGCGGATCAGAAGGTTCGTGATGTTGCATTCATGGTTGGTGAGCGGGTCTTTCTTCGAGTTTCGCCCATGAAGGGTGTTATGAGATTCGGGAAGAAGGGAAAGTTGAGCCCTAGGTATATTGGGCCTTTTGAGATTCTTGAGAGAATTGGATATATGGCTTACAAACTTGCACTACCACCTAGTCTCTCTGCAGTTCATCTAGTGTTCTATGTTTCCATGCTCCGAAAGTATCACAGCGATCCGTCTCATGTGCTATATTTCATCTCAGTCCAGTTGGACAAGGATTTATCTTATGTTGAGGAGTCGGTGGCTATTTTGGACAGGCAGGTTCGAAAGTTGAGGTCAACAAATATTGCTTCAGTGAAACTTCAGTAGAGGGGTCATCTGGTCGAGGAGGCAACTTGGGAGACCGAACATGATATGCGTAGCAGTTATCCTCATCTTTTCACCACTTCAGGTATATCTGTATACTCGTTCAAGGACGAACGTATGTTTTAAGAGAGGGAGGATGTAACGACCCAGCCAGTCGTTTTGAGATAATTAGCCATGAACCCCTATTTATTGATCCCCCTACATCAGTTAGTGGTTATATAACTTGCCGGGAAGATTTATTTTTTGTTTCGGAGTGAAATGGGACACAATCCCTAAAATGGAGGTTTAAGTCATAGGAATTGACTGTAGTTCAAACTATGTGAAAACGGCTCAGAAATGGAGTTTTGACGGTTCCTATAGCTCCGTAGGGTGATTTTGGTCTTAGGAACATGTTCGGATGTTGAATTGGAGGTTCGTAGGTCGTTTTAGCGTCAATTGGAGAAAGATAGAAAATAAGATGATTTATGAAAAGTTTGACCAGGAGTGGACTTTTTGATATCGGGGTCGGATTCCGATTTCGAAAATTGGAATAGGTCCGTAATGTCAATTATGACTTGTGTGCAAAATTTGAGGTCAATCGGACTTGATTTGATAGGTTTCGGCGTCGGATGTAGAAGTTTGAAACTTTGAAGTTTATTAGGCTTGAATTGATGTGTAATTCATGTTTTTAGCATTGTTTGATGTGATTCAAAGGCTCGACTGAGTTCGTGTGATATTTTAGGACTGATTGGTATATTTGGTTGAGGTCCCCGGGGCCTCCGGTTGATTTCGGATGGTTAACGGATCATTTGGAGTTGTGTTGGGTTGGCTGAAGTTTGTTGCACCTGGTGTAATCGCACCTGTGCACTTTGGGCCATAGGTGCGACCCTGGAGAAGCGGCCATACAGCCGCAGATGTGATTATGGGTCTGTCCAATTGGGATTGCAGATGCGGTCAGGGTCTCGCAGAAGCGGACTCACTGGAGCAGAGGATGGAGCGTAGAAGCGGACGCGCAGGTGCGACCCTTGTTCGCATAAGCGAACTTTGAGGGCTTAAGTGAAGTCCGCACCTGCGATGATTTTTCCGCATGTGCGGGACCGCAGATGCGGTGGATCCCTCGCAGAAGCGAGAAAACTGGGCAGAACACTTAAATGCAAGGGTTCGTGATTTTCGCTCATGTTAGACATTTTGAGATCGGTTTTGGCGATTCTTGAGAGCATGTTTCGAGGGATTTCTTGAGGTAAGTCTCTTGTGCTTATTTTTGATCAATAATCTTGTTTCCCCATTGTTTTCCCCACCTAGATTGCATGTGTTTAAGGTGGTATGTGGGAGTTGAGGGTAGGGATTTGGAAAGTGTAATTTGGGGATTTTAGTGGGGACTTGGTGTCGGATTTTGGTAATTTTCGTATGGGTGAACTTGTGGTTGAATGGGTATTCGTATTTTGTGATTTTTACTTGATTCCGAGGCGTGGGCCATGATCGACCTTTTGGGGCAATTTTTCGATTCCTTTCTAAAGTCATAGATTTATGATTTAAATTAGTTTCTTGTAATTGTATTCATGTTATGAAATTGTTTTTGGCTAGATTTGGGCCATTCGGAGTCGGAAAATCGAGGGAAAGGCATTCTTACCGATCGATTGAGCGATATTTGAGGTAAGTGGCTTGCCTAACCTTATGTGGGGGAAATTCCCTTTAGGATTTGGTACTGTTGTGATACTTCTGTGATATGTGAGTGTCGTGTATGCGAGGTGACGAGTGCGTATACGGGCTAATTGTTATAAAACCCGATTTTTACTGAGCAGTAACATATTGCATCTTAATTTATTTATACCAGGATGTGTAGTTATCCCGTTAGCCTAATATCGCATGTCTACGTGTCTTAGTTTCTTATTTGAAACTTGTACAACATGCTTACTTGATTTCTTGTTAGTCCTTGACTTGTATTTAGTCATAAACTGTAGGATTTCTTGCTGCAATTGTTATTTCCATCGATTTTGAGCTGTGTGTTTACTTTTGGGACTATGAGGTTGTACCTCGCGAGATCCCCTGTCGCATATTTACTTTTGGGACTACGAGGCGATACCTCGGGAGATCCCCTTGCATAATTACTTTTGGGACTACAATACGGTACCTTGGGAGATCCCCCTACATGTTTACTTTTGGGACTACGATGCGGTACCTCGGGAGATCCCCTGTTGAGCATTTACTTTTGGGACTACGAGACGGTATCCCGGGAGTACCCCCGTTGTTTATCCCTATGTGCTGTGCTGTTATCTTTCTGTAGTTTCTCCTCATTAAATTTCTAGTCTCTTATTACTTTGCTATATTTTTCTGCCTTAAATTATTATATACCAGTAGGGCCCTGACCTGACCTCGTCACTACTTTATCGAGGTTAGGCTTGGCACTTATGGGGTACGGTTGTGGTGTACTCATGCTACTCTTCTGCACATGTTTTGTGTGCAGATCCAGGTACCTCCTACCAGCCCCGCTATTAGTTGCGTACTTACTGCTGCTCCGAAGACTTCAAGGTATATTTGTCAGCATCTGTAGATCTCGGAGTCACCCTTTATCCCTTTTATGTTGTTCCTCCTCTATTTCTTCTAGTTAATGATGTATAGAAACAATTAGACAAATTCTTAGAGCTTGTGACTTATGATTACCGCGTTTTGGGAATATTGTTATACTCGAGCTGTTGGTTACTTGTACATGCCGAGTGTCATTTTATCAGTTTTATAGTTATGAATTGAAGTTAGTTGTTGAATTCTGCTTTTAGTTTTTGATATTTTTGCAATTGTTAGGCTTACCTAGTCGTAGAGACTAGGTGCCATCACGGCGTCTTACGGAGGGAGAATTGGGTGGTGACACTTGTGTTGTTATTCAACTCACGATTGAGGATGTTTCCCGAAAAGCTGAAATCTAAATGGAGTGGTCCCTTTGAAATTGTGGGTGTGACACCTTTTGGTGCATTAGACTTGAAGAACAAAAACAATGAAGTATTCCGAGTCAGTGGTCACCAGGTGAAGCACCATTTGGGAAAGGTTGATGATGGCCACGTTGTGGCGGTGATTCATTTCAAATGATTGTAATCTACATCGTGCCGCGACGTTAAATCAGACACTTCTTGGGCGGCAACCCATATTTCTTTTTCTTTTCTTTTCTTCTTTCGTAGATAGGTGTTATTTTTGTGATAACTGGATTTGAAGTGTGTTCCATGGATGAGTGTACTTTTCAAAATTGTGCAAAAATTGGCCAAGTATGGAAAGAATTGCGGACCACAATTGTATTGTGCGGACAGCACAACTTTAGTTGCTACAACAAAAGGTTCTCCGCGGCCACACAAATACATTGCGGACCTCACAAGTTAAGGTAGAAAATGTCAACTCTGTAAAGCTGGACCGTTAGAGAAATGGTTGATCTGCGGCAGCGACATAAATTCTGCGGTCCGTAACAAAACCTGTGGCCGCACAACTAATTCTGCGGACCGCAAAACGCTAGGGCAACTGGGTCCTCAGGCAACAGAGTGTGGACAGCAATGGGAATTGTGCGGCCACACTCAAGCCCTATTACTTTGCCAGATCCTGTTCACTATAAATAGCAAAAGCTAGGGCACAATTTCCTTTTTCCCTCTCTGAGCTCACAAAGTGCACAAATTTCAAGTTTCGTGTTACATTAGCTGCTCACAAGCTTAGTAACTGTGATCACTCATCTCTTGCACAAATTCATATCTGGTATGCATCATCATCTTGATTAATTTCTTTGAAGTTTTAGATTTTTAGTGAACTTTTGGACCTTTTGTCTGATTGAATCTATTTGAACAACCATGTGGAGGTAAACATGTAGTGGGTAGACTGATAAATGCTCTAAGGGGAATGGGTAAGTTGATTTTCATGCTTAGATGTTGTTTCCATGTCAAAATTGTGCAAACATTTGAAGCCCTAGGTGGAAAACGACCGCTTGTTCATAATTGTTAGAATCTGCGATCGCACAAGAAATTGTGCGGTCCGTAGAAGTTAAAGATTAGGGCACTATAGTAAGGCATGGTTCTGCGGCCGCAATGCAAAATGTGTGGACTGCAGAAATCCCATTGCGGCCGCAGAACAGCTTAATCCTTGTGATCAGAGAGTTGTCAATTTGGTGACTCTTAAGTGCAGCCGCAAAGCAAATTGTGTGGACCGCAGAACACTGAGTGCGGCCTCAAAACGACCAATTCTCTATCCTCAGAGAGTTGGCATTTTGGTGTCATCCCAAGTGCGACCGCAAAGCAAATTGTGCTGACCGCAACCCAATTCTGTGGACGCACTAGAAAATTGTGCGGTCCGCAATGTCCATTCTGCAGCCGCAATGACAATTCTGCGGACCACACTTCCCTACCCTGCAAGCATGTTTCTACAATGTTTTTCACTGCAATCTCTAGTGTATACTTGCATTCTTTTTGTGTATGAAATTGAATTGCAACTAACAATCGCCTTTGCTTGGTATAGAACATGGTTTGATCTAGAGGACGAGGTGACACTTCAAAAAGAAGGGGTGACCCTTCCCGGGGATGAGGGAAGAGACCCTTGCCTAGTTCCCAACAGCTTGAAGTTAGAAAGAAGACAACAGCTGGCAGAGAGAGCGGTATAGACCTTTCCGAGACCAGTTCTTGGGAAGCATCAGAGGGCAACTCAGCCTTTGTACATGAGCAACTAACTGTCCAATTAAGGCCACCAGGGAGATATCAGCTCAGGGATGAGCCGTCTTTATCACATAGCACCTCTAAAGGTTCGTAGAGTGCTAGTCAGGCTTCCAAGCCTTCCACTACACCTGCCCCCCAGGCACCAAAGACTTCAGTTCTGGACATCCCAGATGATGGCCTAGGGGAAGATACTACAGCTGCCGGCCTTGAGCGGTCGAAAAAGAAAGAGGTATGGGAGGACAGGTTCGTCAGTTTGGCTACTTTCTCTAGCTTTCGTGGGTGGTGGTCGGTGAGGTCGATCACTCTTGAGCGACAGTTCCAATTGAAAGTTCTAGAAAAGTACAACCCTGCAGTTTTGAGGCAGTTCTGAGAGCGCAAGGGATGGATGTGGTTCACCCGGAGCATGGTGGATGCAAAGGAATACCTTGTCGGGGAGTTCTACGCCAATGTGGTGCATATTAAGAAAGTGACAAAGGTAACCAAAGTGAGGAACCTCAAGGTGCGTTTTGACCAGCACACATTGAACACTTACTTGGGGTTTGATGATTTCGAGTCCACAGAGTATTTAGAGAAGTTAGCACTTGGGGATGAAGCTCGCCCATTGGCTAGCTGAAATTCTAGCAGCTCCTGGGCCACCACCACCATGGATTACAGCAGGGGTGGCTATTCACAGAAACACTTTGAGTTTTGAGGCAAAGGGGTGTCAGACCTTTATATGCAGCTGACTAGACCCGTGTCAGAATAAGACAAATCTTCCGATCACGCGGGCAGTTCTAGTGGCCTCCATCATGGTCGGGTACACGATCAATGTGGGTACCATGATGTCGGCCAACATCGTTGTGGTTGCCAGACAAGCTAACACATCTTACTCGTATCCCAACACCATTATTGAGTATCTTATGGATGCGAGGGTGGAGCCGAGAGATTTTGAAACAAAGGTGTGGGCGAAGAAGCCCTTCTTATGGTACTCGTTGATGGATGCACAAAACCCTAAGAAAAAGGTTCAGCCGTCTACCACCATAGGCCAGCATGATGAGCCATCAGTGGTAGTTGCAGAGGCAATTGACATGCCATCCACTTCAGCTAGTGCAACGGTTATGCCTCTACCTCCAGCCTCAGTGCCTACAATAGTCCCTGTCATAAGTTTCACCTTGGCTTTGAAGCCAGTGCCAATGCCTACTGCTCCCCTCTCTGCGCTGTGAGTCTCCTAAACATTGGCGAGCCTCAACAATTGGATGCAGACAGCCACTGCAAAGCTGTTTGACATATCCAGTACTGTTGCAGCATAGTCCTCCATCCCGACACCTCAGATGCCCCCAACAGTGGAAGAAACATTAAAGAAGCTCCTGGACAACTAGAACACTATTATGGATACACTGGTACAACATGGGTCAGTGATCGAAGAGCTGGGCAAAGAAGTTAAGAAAATGATAAAGAACCAGGCTTCCAAGAAGTCAGTGGACAAGCTCTAGATACAGGTTACCAAGCTTGCGGCAGCCAGAGATATTCCATTTGATATGCTGATTGACCCACACAATCCAGGCCCAGATCCCACAGCACCTACAACACCAGCTGGCCAGTCTGAGGAGCTAGACTCTACTGCTGACACTGCTGAGGCAGTACATCAGATATTCACCAACCCAGTCACTCCCAAAGTTGAGGACGATGAGATCCAGTTGGAGGAGACAGAGGGTGGTGATGTTGTTGGGGACACAGAGATGGCCAAGGATCCATAGGGCACTCTTACCCTTCCTTTACTTTTATTTTGTTAAGCATTGGGGACAATGCTTATTTTTATTCGGGGGGAGGGGGGAGTTCATTTGATATGACTTGATGATTCTGAGACAATTGGTTTGTAATAACTGACAGTATTCTCTTCTTTTTCCTTATTCTGTATATATTCCCTCTTCTTTTCTCTCATTATGTATGTATCTTCTCTCATTGTGTATATATTCATTTTGCTTTCAATAGTTTTTGTTTGTAGCTTCTTCATGTTTGGTTCTCTTACTAGTTAGTGTTTAATTTAGTAGCTTCTTTTTATATTTTAGTGAATAATAAGCCTTTGATTTTCTTAATGCCACGGTTCTTTCCAAAGGTAGTTTTTGTGTGAACCGGGTGACTCTTCCCAACGATGGATGGTGTGACAACCTTCTTAAGGGATTGAGTCTATGTTTTTTGTGCTTAGGCAATAATAGTAGTAGTAATGAATAAAAAAACCTAATTAAGTCATGCTCGAAGAGTCAAACATGCTTCACTTGGTACCAACACACTTAACTACGTGCTTATGGTTAGAAACAAGGTTTTTGAAAGAAATAACTCTGGTTAGTGACTTTATGACTCTTGTGTTTACTTAGCCAATTATCGAATGGTTTAGTCGAACCATAGTGATTTTCAATCTTGAATATAGTCGTTGTAGGCCCTCGATTCTATCCTCTTTAACAATCCAGTTGCGTAAGGGGTGAGCTCTTTTTGTTGCTAGTCCAAGTACTCGTGCGAATGGTCTAGAACTTGCTCTGAATGTGTTCCAAGGCGAAATTTTAAGTTTTACTTGGCTTGAGAAGTGATTGTAGGCTTTCCTTGACCCGCTTAAAGTTTTTCATTTCCTACCAATGTTGTTATCCCTAGTCAACCCATTTGAGCCTCGAGCCTTTCTCATTTGATAACCATATTACAAGCCTTTGCCCGTTTTGTCGTGACCCTCTCTTGGCACCCGAACTTTTCTTAACACTCTTGTGAAACAATTGGATAAAAATATAAGTTTGGGGAAAAGACGAGGAACTTGAAAGAGGTATAAAGGCACAAAAAAAGAAAATAAATGATGAGAAGGAAAGGCAAGAAAGGAAAGAACAAAAAGAAAAATACAAAAAGAAAGTGTATAAGTGGAAAAGTTTAAGGAATTCAAAGAAAAGTAATGATACAAAGCAGGGAGAAATCAAGGAGGGAGAAAATAAATATCATGATCAAGAAAGAGTGATGTTAAGTCTCTCTAGTTCTCCAAGGAAAAGAAAGTACTTCAAGGAATTAGCGAAGCACGAGCCGAGAATAAAAAAAA
>AWOL01S0052555.1:0-39633 GCA_000715115.1 Nicotiana otophora
AATATAATGCAACCCTAATTTTTTACTCTTCGGACATTATGACAAAATGCAAAAAAAGTTAAGCAAACAAATATTTCGGAAGATCTGGAGGATCATGAATAGATTTTTAACGAAACAGTGAAACTCCTTAAATAAGCAAAAACTTAATTCGGGGGTACAATAATTGAGGCTATAGCGCATGCATAATACGCGCTACATATATAGCGCGTATTATGTATGCGCTATACCCTCAATTATTGGTGGGTCAGTAAAGTCCAAATATAGCGCATGAGTTTCATGCGCTATACCTTAACGGACAAACGTGCCATTAAAGTATAGCGCATTCAACACATGCGTTATATATAAATTGGTCATCAGTTGATTTTTTGTTTTTGCCTATTTTTGTGCTTTGAATCCAAAAAAGCAATACTTTGGTTCCGGAATTTTAAGTTACTGGTTGCAACCAGATTGAGGTGTCTTTAAGGGGCACTGAATTTCCAAATGGATGTTTGTTCATCATAATCTCCATTCTCCATATGGAAAGAACATTGTACTTTAATTGAAGAAATGAATGCTTTTGTCCCTAATACAGTACAAACATCTGAATATTTAACTAGCGTTTGCTTAAAATTTGAAAAGAGAGCTTTTGAAATTTGTTGAAAAATAACTTTTGGAAGTTGAAGTTGTGTTTGGATATGCATTTTATTTAAATAAAAGTTGAAATTTTGTGAGTAGAAGAAAAAGTTTAATCCAAAAATTGCCATGCACCATTTTTTGGGAACTTAAAAGAAAATTCCGAATTTTTTCACAAAATTGATCATATTCCATGAATATACAATATTTTCAATATTTTTCAAAAGGTAGTCAAAATTTATGACTAAACGGAAGCTTAGTTTTAATCCTATACAATTTATGTTGGTTTCTCAATCATTGTTTTTGTTAGTCTCAAATGCATTCATAGACAAAAAGCTAATTGCATGTGATTACTGAACTGTCAATGATGTTTTTGCACAAAATAGATGGATTACGATGAAGCTCATTAAGCGCCATTCTTATCAAGGTTCTTTTTTCTGGGCTTTTAAGTGCAGTTTAAGCAATAAACATATTTATACCATCGGGAAAATGACATCGTATCGCCGCTCTCAAAATAATAGTCGAAATAGACTGTTTCCAATAGACCCTCGGCATCCTTCCTTCCAAGAACTCCCCACCTTGCTCTTGGGGTGACTCGAACTCACAACCTCTTGGTTGGAAGTGGAGGGTGCTTACCATCAGAGCAACCCACCTTGTCTCATATACATATATATATATAAAAATTTATACACTTTTTCAACTATCGAATGCAAATAGTTTCTAGCACGGGTTAAAGGATACTACGCCTGTACCATATGCTAACGAAACTATTTTTCAATGAGTGCAGGGAAAAAGAAAATTGACCACCTTGAGATCTCCTTTGCTGTGGTTTATTTTCTTTGCAGTGGAAATACTAGGTACTCATACACATTTGTTAGAGGTCTTGCTGTGTTTTTAGGATTAAGATTTTGCATCTAAATACCTCTCCAATTCCCTTCCATATGCATGGTTAATCTGCATTTTCTTATTATCGAGAAATCTTCAAGAACCAACTGGTGAAACTTAATTTAATTGCATATATTTTATTTTCTTGGACTTTTTTTTAAACTGAAATTTTATTTATAATAGTAAAAAAAGTTCAGCAATATCACATGTTATTGTAGCGTTGCCACTCCTACAGATGCCATATATGGCATTGATATTACCAAGCTCAGCTAGTTTCCTACAGACACTGATCAACATAGGTCTAACAACATAAACTTCTTCTGTTCGTCAGCATCCTGGTCACAACAAAGCGAGGAGGTACAACAAAACAAAAGAACTTATTTATTTAGTGTTTAATCCAAAAATAATTTTTTAGATCAAAGCTAATATTAAAGAAAATCGGGTTACTGATAACCAAATTTACTTCACTTTCCTAAGAATGCAGAAATAAAATAAATAATTGAAATGATAAGTAAAAGAAAGAAAGCTTATTGTTGATTGCCAAACTCTCCCAGAATTGCGGATTGGAATCTTGAATCAAGTAAAATAAAAGACTGATTGCTGGAATCTTGAATCAAGTAAAATAAAAGACTGATTGCATATAATTAGAAATATTCAGATGATCGTACAAAATGAGGTAAGGGTCTTTATATAAGGATACATAACTGTAACGGTTCCCTCACTTAATTCTGACATGTTATTAACATTAATTGTCTTAATTATCCGTTACTAAATTTACTTGTAACGATTATGGTAATAATGGAGGATCACGTATAATCCGGGCTAATGCTAATTCTCTTTCCATATTTACAATTGATTCATAAATCTTCTCCTTTTATGGTCTTCATGCATCTCATGCCTATTTTCTCTTTTCCAGTTCTTCATGCATCTCGTGCCTATTTTCTCCTTTTCAACCGTCAGATCTGATACCTTCTCTGATAAAATATTGTGGGTATTTTATCGTTTCCTTTATGTCTTCCTTTATTAACCCAATATAAATGCCATTTGTCACCATACTGTTGATCCACGTGTCATATCTTTTTTCCATCAAATACATTTACAAATACACACTTTGCTATTTATCGTATTGCAATGTTGCTAGTTTGCCACTTCGGTAAATGTGATCTTTCAATGTTTAAATGACAACATTTTGACAAAGAAGTTTTCGGGTAGTAATCATATTTCATTATTTGAAGACAAGCTTTCGAAAATCAAACCAATAATATCCTAAGGAAAACCACTTAAAGGTAGGTTTTCTCAGAAACTAACACATATTCTTCGAAAACTTTTTGCTTAGAAGTTAATTTCCAAATATTTCTCCAATTAATCTCAATAGCTAAACAAAATCAAGCAAAAATCATGCAAAACCTATTTTACGAGTTTTATAATTGGCAATCCACGGAGAAATGATACTTTATGGAAAAACAAATGTGATACAAGAGAATCTATATCTATATTATATTAAAAGGAAGGCAGTAAAATATGAGGTTAAGGCAAGTGACATATTGAGAAAAAGCCACTTGGCACTTTTAAAACAAAATTTAAATAGTTTTTATGACAAAATCTAATATAAATTAACAAGATTATGACAAAATATAATCTAAATTATTCAAGAAATATTTCTATAATAAAAGTTCTATTTAAGGAATATTCTCCCTTTAATTTTGGTCCAAGTGATATGTAACGACCCCGCTTGGTTTCAGAGTGAAATGTGACACATAGACCCTAAAATGGAAGTTCAAGTCGTAGGAATTGACCGTAGTTTGATTTGTATGAAGACGATTCCAGAATGGAATTTTGATGGTTCCAGTAGTTCCGTATGGTGATTTTGGTCTTAGGGGCGTGTCCGGATGTTGCTTTGGAGGTCTGTAAGTCATTTCGGTGTTAATTGCAAAATTTGAAAAATTGGATGATTTTTTGGAAAGTTTGACGGGGAGTGGACTTTTTGATATCGAGGTCGAATTCCGATTTCGGAAGTTGGAGTAGGTCTGTAATGTCAATTGTGACTTGTGTGCAAAATTTTAGATCAATCGGACTCGCAAAAGCGAGCATTTGGTCGCAGGTGCGAAGCTGGCTTGGTCCATCTGGGATTGCAGTTGCGAGGTGAGGGCCGAATCTGCGCGTCCGCAGATGCGGAGGTTTGATCGCAGAAGCGAAAAGGCCAGGAAGTCCTGGTGATCACAGAAGTGGACATGATCCGCAGGAGCGCATGCGCAGAAGCGCTCTTATGCCCGCAGGAGCGGAAGTCTAGATGCACGTTTAGTCCGCATAAGCGGAGAGTACGGGACCTTAGTGTGGACCACACATGCGATGGAAATTCAGAAGATGCGGTTATGGCTTCGCAGAAACGGTTTAACTAGGCAGAAAATGCCTAAGTTCGAGGGATTGATTTCATTTTCCATTTTTGGATCTAGAGAGCTCGGATTGAGGCGAAAGTTTGAGGGATTTTCAGAGGAAATATTTTGGTAAGGATTTTTGATTCATTTTTGATTAATCTCCACTAATCTATCATTAATTTCTTCATTAATTACGGTTTTGGGTTGAGAAATTTGGGGGAAAATGGTGAAAGTTCTTAGACCGAATTTTTGGGTTTTGAAAGGCCAAATGTGGTCAGATTTGAGTAATTCTTGTATGGTTGGACTAATTATCGAATGGGTGTTCGGATTTTGTAATTTTAGTCGGGTTCCGAGACGTGGGCCCGGGTCGACTTTTTGGGGCGATTTTTTAATTCTTTGCTAAAGTCGTAGATTTATTATTTAAATTAGTGTCTTATAGTTATATTTATAGTATGTAATTGTTTTGGCTAGATTCAAGCCGATCGGAGTTGGAAAGTCGAGGGAAAGGCATTCTTATTGATTGATTGAGCGAGATTTAAGGTAAGTGACTTGTCTAACCTTGTGTGGGGGAAACTCTTCTTAGGCTTTGGCACTTTTATAGTATTTGCAATATGTGAAGGCCGTGTATGCGAGGTGACAAGTGCGTACTCGGGTTAAATATTAAAAATTCAGTTATCGCTAAGTAGTTTCCTTTTTAATTCCTTAACTGAGTTACTCTAGCATGTGTAGTCATCATGTTTAGCTTATTATCGCATGTCTATGTATCTTATCTCTTACTTGCAATTTGTGCAACATGCTTAGTTGGATTACCTATTTTTCTTGATTTTGTATTCAGTCTTTAACTGTAGGATTTCTTGTTGTAATTTCATTGTCCCATTGGTTATCTGTTGCATGTTTACTTTTGGGACTACGAGGCGGTACCTCGGAAGCGCCCCTGTTGTGTATTCACTTTTGGGAATACGAGGCGATACCTCGAGAGCGCCCCTATCATATATTTACTTTTGGGACTACGAGGCGATACCTCAAGAGTGCCCCTGTTGTGTATTTACTTTTGGGACTATGAGGCGGTACATCAGGAGCTCCCCTGTTGTTTACCTCTATTTGCTGTGTTGTTATCTTTCTGTAATTTCTCATTGTTCACTTCTCAGTCATTTCATTATATTATTATACCTTCTACCTTGTTTTCTATTATTTTCAGTAGGGCCCTAACCTAGTCACTACTCTACTGAGGTTAGGCTTCGCATTTACTGGGTACAGTTGTGGTGTACTTATACTACACTTCTGCACATTTTTTGTGCAGATCCAGGTACTGCTTACTAGACCATGTACCAGTGAGATAGCCCATACGTGGAGACCTTAAGGTACATCTGCCAGCGTCTGCAGACCTCGGAGTCCCCCTCTATCTTTATTATGTTGTTTTCTTTATTTTTATTAGACTCTGATGTATAGAGTTACTTAGCATTTTCTCTTTAGAGCTTGTGACTTATTTTTACCGGGTTTTGGGAGTTGTAACTATTTTGAATCGCAGTTGTTATTTATTTCAGAGGTTGAGGTTGAGTTTCAGCTTTACATTCAGTTATTCTGCATAATTGTTTGGCTTACCTAGTCTTAGGGACTAGGTGTCGTCACGACATCCTATGGAGGGAAATTGGGGTCGTGCCAAGTTGATATCAGAGCTCTAGGTTCATAGGTGTTATTAGTCACAAGCAGGTTTAGTATAGTCTCATCGATCAGTACAGAGACGCCTGCACTTATCTTCGAGAGGCTATGGAACTGTTAGGAAAAGCTTCACTTCTTTGATTCCTTATCGTGCGAGATTTTAACTTCAGATTCTAAATTTTTGTCTTTATATTCTCTCACAGATGGTGAGGACACGTAGATATGGATCAGATGACCAGACACCCGCGCCCCTACTAGAGTTGCGAGAGGTCGGGGTCGGGGTAGAGGCCGAGGACCTCCACGTGGTACAACCATAGCACCCGCACAAGCTACTATAGAGGAGCCACCAGTAGCTCCAGTTGGAGGGCAGGCATATGAGACGCTTGTTACTGCACCAGCCCTCCAGGAGACTCTCGCCTAGTTTCTGAGCATGTTCAGCACTTTGGCTCAGGCAGGATTGATACCACTTTCTCCTGCCACATCTCAGGCCGGGGGAGGAGCACAGACTCCCGCCGCCCGTACCCCAGAGCAGCGGGTCCAGGTCGACCAGGTTCCTAAGGTCATACCGATGCAGCCGGTAGCTCCAGTTTAGCCCGAGGTTAGAGAAGCAGTTTCTGAGGGGGAGCAACTCAAGCTTGAGAGGTACAGGAAGTAGCACCCTCATACTTTCAGTGGCTTGGCGTCAGAGGATGCCCAGGGTTTTCTTGAGGAATGCCATTGTATCCTCTGTATTTTGGGTGTTGCAAAGTCTAGTAGGGTTTCTTTCACTAAATTCCAGCTTAGAGGAGCGGCCTATAAGTGGTGGCGAGCATATGATTTGGGTAGTCCAGCCGAGGAAACTTCACTCACTTGGACTCAGTTCTTAGATATATTCTTGATTGAGTATGCCCCCCAGAGTCTCAGAGATGCATGGAGCTCAGAGTTTGAGCAGTTGCGCCAGGGTTCTATGACCGCGTCAGAGTATGCATTTTGGTTTAGTGATTTGTCTAGGCACGCACCAGCCTTGGTTGCTACTGTTCGAGAGAGGGTTTGTCAATTTATCGAGGGGCTAGACCCCAGTAACAGACTTAGCATGGCCCGAGAGTTGAAGATGGACATCGCATACCAGCAGGTAGTAGGGATTGCTAGGAGATTGGAGGGTATGTTGACTCGGGAGAGATAGGAGATAGAGGCCAAGAAGTCTCGAGAGTCTGGCACATATAGTGATACTCGTACCCCAGCTGCAGCTCGTCATGGTAGGGGCTATATGGGTCGCCATGTTTATTTAGCACTTCCAGCCGCCAGCGGTACTCCGGCCACTCCTAGGCCCTAGGCTCTTTATTATGCACTGCCATTGTCTAGTGCACCTCCTGCATGGGGTGCTTTTAGCGGTCAGTCCAACCGATCATGCTCGAGCCAATCACAGTAGCCACATCCTCCGAGATCTTGTTTTGAGTGTGGTGACACTCATTATGTGGTGAGGGATTGCCCCAAACTCAGGGGGGTTCACCTCCACAGACCACTCAGGCATTGCGTGCTCCACTGGGCCCTCAAGCTATGGTTACAACACCATCTACCACTCCACCTGCACAGCCATCTCGAGGTGAAAGTTGGACATGTAGAGGTTGCCCTTGAGGGGGAGGCTAGGCCAGATATTACGCCCTTCCTGCTAGGACGGAGGCAGTTGCATCCGATTCTGTCATTACATACATTGTTTCGGTATGTCATAGAGATGTATCGGTCTTATTTGATCTAGGCTCCACTTATTCCTATGTGTCATGTTATTTTGCTCCGTATTTGGGTGTATCCCATGATTCTTTGGGTTCTCCTGTGTATGTGTCTACACCCGTGGGAGATTCTATTATTTTTGACCATGTATATCGGTCATGTTTGGTTGTTCTTAGTGGTTTCGAGACTAGAGCTGATTTATTATTGCTCAGTATGGTGGATTTCAATGTTATTTTGGGCATGGACTATTTTTCACCCTATCACACTATCCTTGATTATCACTCCAAGATGGTGACGTTGGCTATGCCAGGTTTACTGTGGCTAGAGTGGAGAGGTACCTTAGATCATGTTCCTAGTAGGGTTATCTCATTTCTAAAGGGTCAGCGGATGGTTGAAAAGGGGTGTGGTGCATATCTAGCATATGTGAGGGATGTTAGTGCTGACACTCCTACCGTCAAGTCAGTTCTAGTAGTGAGGGATTATCCAGACATATTTCCGGCGGATTTTCTGGGCATGCCGCCCGACAAAGATATCGACTTTGGTACTGATTTGTTACCGGGAATACAACCTATTTCCATTCCACTCTATTGTATGGCCCCAGAAGAGTTGAATGAGTTAGAGGAACGGTTGCAAGAGTTGCTCGATAAGGGCTTCATTTGGCCCAGTATGTCACCTTGGGGTGCTCCTGTCTTATTTTTACAGAATAAGGATGGTTCTACGCGAATGTGTATTGATTATCGCCAGTTGAACAAGGTTAAAGTGAATAACAGGTATCTATTGCCACGTATTGATGAACTATTTGATCAGCTTCAAGGTGCCATAGTATTCTCTAAGATCGACTTGCGTTCAGGCTATCATCAATTGAATATTCGGGAGCCAGATATCCAGAAGACTGCTTTCCGGGCTCGATATGGTCATTACGAGTTCGTTGTGAGGTCTTTTGGGCTGACCAACGCCCCAACAACATTCATACACTTGATGAACAATGTATTTCATCCCTAACTTGACTTGTTTGTCATTGTATTTATTGACGATATTCTGGTTTACTCCCGGAGCCGGGAGGATCATGAGCAACACCTGAGGGCTATGCTTCAGATATTGAGAGAAGAAGTTGTATGCAAAATTTTTGAAGTGTGAATTCTGGCTAGATTCAGTGGCATTTTTGGGTCATGTGGTATCGAGTGATGGGATCAAGGTAGATCCGAAGAAGATTGAAGCAGTGTAGAGTTGGACCAGACCATCCTCAGCAATGGAGATCCGGAGTTTTCTTGGCTTGGCGGGGTATTACCATCGATTTGTAGAGGGTTTCCCGTCTATTGCAGCACATATGACTAGATTAACCTAGAAGGGTGCTAAGTTCAGGTGGACAAAGAAGTGTGAGTAGAGCTTTCAAAATCTCAAGACTGCTTTGACTACAACCCCAATGTTGGTATTGCCTACTGGTTCGGGGTCCTATACGGTATATTGTGATGCGTCACACATTGGTCTCAGTGCGGTGTTAATGCAGGACAATAGGGTGATTTCCTACGCGTCTAGACAACTGAAGGTACATGAGAATAAGTATCATGTCCACAACCTCGAGTTAGCAGCTATTGTTCATGCCTTGAAGATATGGCGGTACTACTTGTATGGTGTCTCTTGTGAGGTCTACACTGATCAACGGAGTCTACAACATCTTTTTAAATAGAAGGATCTTAACTAGCAGCAGTAGAGGTGGTTGAAGCTGCTTAAGGATTATGACATCACCATTCTCTACCATCCCGGGAAGGCTAATGTAGTGGCCGATGCCTTGAGTCGCAAGGCGGAGAGTTTGGGCAGCTTGGCATATCTGCCGGTAGCAGAGAGGCTTTTAGCCTTGGATGTTCAGGCCTTGGCCAACCAGATAGCGTCAGTATGATAGCCCTCATATATTTGTCCTTAAGGACACTGTTTAACATGGTGATGCTAAGGAAGTCACTATTGGAGATAATGGTGTATTACAGATGCAGGAGATGTTATGTGTGCCCAATGTAGATGGTTTGCATGAGTTGATTCTCCAGGAGGCTCACAGTTTGCGGTACTCCATTCATCCAGGTGCTGCGAAGATGTATCAGGACTTGAGTCAGCACTATTGGTGGAGGTGGATGAAGAAAGACATAGTGGAGTTTGTAGCTCAGTGCCTATATTGTCAGCAGGTGAAGTATGAGCATCAACGACAAGGTGGACTGCTTCAGAAGCTAGAGATTCTGGAGTGGAAATGGGAGTGGATCACCATGGATTTCGTTGTTGGGCTCCCACGGACTCGGAGGAAGTTCGATGCAGTTTGGGTGATTGTGGATAGACTAACCAAGTCAACTCATTTCATTCCTGTGGTTACTACTTACTCTTCAGAGCAGCTGGCTCAGGTCTACATTCGCGAGATTGTCAGACTTCATGGCGTGCTAGTATCTATCATCTCTGACCGGAGTACGCAGTTTACATCGTGGTTCTGGAGAGACGTATAGCATGAGTTGGGTACTCGGGTGGAGTTGAGTACACAATTTCACCCTCATACGGACAAACAGTCCGGGCACACTATTAAGATATTAGAGGATATGTTTCATGCGTGTGTGATGAATTTTTGGAGTTGATGCTTCCTATAATAACAGTTATCGGGCGAGCATTCACATGTCCCCGTATGAGGCTTTGTATGGTAGACGGTGCCGGTCTCTAGTAGGTTGGTTCGACCTGAGCGAGGCTAGGTTATTGGGTACAGACTTGGTTCAGGATGCTTTGAAAAAGGTTAAATTGATTCAGGATCAACTTCGTACAGCCCAATCCAGGCAAAAGAGTTATGCGGATTGGAAGGTTTGCGACGTTACATTCATGGTTGGGGAGCGGGTCTTGCTCCGGGTTTTGCCCATGAAGAGTGTTATGATATTCAGGAGGAAGGGCAAGTTGATCCCTAGGTATATCGAGCCTTTTGAGATTATTGAGGGTTGGAGAGGTGGCTTACAACCTTGTACTACCACCTAGTCTCTCTACAGTACATCCCGTGTTCTATGTTTTCATGCTCCGGAAGTATCACGGCGATCTGTGTCATATGTTAGACATCTGCTCAGTCCAGTTGGACAAGGATCTATCTTATGTTGAGGAGCCGGTGGCCATTTTGGACAGGCAGGTTCGAAAGTTGAGGTCGAAGAACATCGCTTCAGTAAAGGTTTAGTAGAGGGGTCATCTGGTCGAGGAGGCGACTTGGGAGACCGAGCATGATATGCGCAGTCGTTATCCTCATCTTTTCACCACTTCAGGTTTGTCTCTATACTCGTTCGAGGACGAACATTTGTTTTAAGACGACCTGTCATTTTGAGAGTATTATCCCTGAACCCCTATTTATTGCTCCCTCTATTTCATTCTGTGGTTATGTGACTCGTCGGGAGGTTTGGTTTTTGCTTTCGGAGTGAAATGGGACACAGTCCCTAAAATAGAAGTTTAAGTCGTAGGAATTGACTGTAATTTGAATTGTATAAAGACAACTCTGGGATGGAGTTTCGACGATTCCAGTAGCTCCGTAGAGTGATTTTGGTCTTAGGAGCATTCCAGATGTTGATTTGGAGGTACGTAGGTCATTTCAGCTTTAATTGGCGAAAGTTAAAAAATTGGATGACTTTTTAGAAAGTTTGACTGGGAGTGGACTTTTTTATATAGGGGTCGGATTTCGATTTCAAAAGTTGGAGTAAGTCCGTAATGTCAAGTGTGACTTGTGTGCAAAATTTGAGGTCAATCGAACTTGATTTGATAGGTTTTGGCGTCGCATGTTGAAGTTAGAAGTTCTAAAGTTCATTAGGCTTGAATCGATATGCAATTCGTGTTTTTAACGTCGCTTGATGTGATATAAAGGATCGACTAAGTCCGTATGATATTTTAGGACTTGTTGGTATATTCGGACGGAGTCCCGGAGGCCCCCGGCGTGATTCGGATTGAATTCGGAATAATATTGGACTTTTGAAAATGCTGAAGCTCTCAGCTTCTGGTGTCATCGCACCTGCGGTGGGGTTAGCCGTAGGTGCGGACTCGCAAAAGCGAGCATTTGGTCGCATGTGCGAAGCTGGCTTGGTGTAATGAGTCGACCGGTCGTTTTGAGAATATTAGCCCTAAACCTCTAATTATTGTTTCCTCTATTTCATTTTGTGGTTACATAACTAGCCGGGGTGCTTGGTATCAGATTCGGGAGAGTTTCATAGTGGAATGGGACACATAGTCCCTAAATTGGGAATTTAAGTTCTAGGAATTGATCATAGTTTTAATTGTGTGAAGACGACTCCAGAATGGAGTGTCAACAATTCCAATAGCTCCGTATGGTGATTTTGATCTTAAGAGCGTGTACGGATGTTGATTTGGAGGTCCGTAGGTCATTTCGGCGTCAACTGGCGAAAGTCGGAAAATTGGATGATTTTTGAAACTTTTGACCGGGAGTGGACTTTTTTATATCGCATTTAGATTCTGATTTTGGAAGTTGGAGTAGGTCTGTAATGTCAATTGTGACTTGTGTACAAAGTTTGAGGTCAATCGGACATGATTTGATAGGTTTCGGCATTGAATGTTGAAGTTAAAAGTTCTAAAGTTTATTAGGCTTGGATGGATGTGCAATTCGTGTTTTTAATATTATTTGACGTGATTTAAAGGATCGACTAAGTTCGTTTAATATTTTAGGACTTGTTGGTATATTCGGACGGGGCCTCGGGGTGGTTTCGGATGGTTAATGGATCGAGTTGAGGCTTAGAGAATGGCGGAAGTGCACCAGTTTTGGTGCAATCGCACCTGCGCAAGTTTGACCGCAGGTGCGAGCTCGTAGAACCAAGAGGGTGAACGCAAATGCGGGGGTGGAGAAGGTGGCCAGTGATCGCGGGTGCGAAGATGAGGTCGGAGAAGCGGTGTCGCTTCTGCGAAAAAATGAGCGCATAAGCGGAAAGTCGAGGAAGGCCTGGTGATCACAGAAGCGGACTTGGTTCGCAGGAGCGCGTGCGCAGAAGCGCTCCTTGGCCGTGGAGGCGGAAGCACAGATGCGCATTTGAGTCCGCAGAAGCGGACGTGTCTGGACTAAGTAAGAACCACACCTGCGATGGAAATTCCGCAGGTGCGGAGCCGCAGAAGCGGTTGTGGGTTCGCAGGTGCGAATTCACTGGGCAAAAAAGGCCTAAGTTCGAGGGTTTGATTTCATTCTCCACTTTTGGACCTAGAGAGCTCGGATTGAGGAATTTTGAGGGTTTTTTAGAGGAAACATTTGGGTCAGGATTTTTGACTTATTTTTGATTAATTTCCACTAAGATATCATTTATTCTTCCTTTAATTAAGGATTTGGGTTGAGAATTTTGTGAAAAAGTTGAAAAAATTCCTTAGGCCGAATTTTGAGGTTTTGATCGAGAATATCAGATTTGAGTAATTTTGGTATGGGTGAACTCGATATCGAATGTGTGTTCGTATTTTGTGGCTTTTACCTGATTCCGATACGTGGGCCCATGTCGACCATTTGGGGCGATTTTTTGATTCTTTGATAAAGTCATAGATTTATTATTTAAATTAGTTTCTTGTAGTTGTATTTATAGTATTTAATTACTTTTGGCTAGATTTGGGCCATTCGGAGTCGAAAAGTCGAGGGAAAGGCATTCTTATCGATTGATTGGGCGAGATTTGAGGTAAGTGACTTGTCTAACCTTGTGTGTGGGGAAACTCCCCTTAGGTTTTGGTACTGTTATGATATTTGAAATACGTGAGGTCCGTGTACGCAAGGTGACGAGTGCGTACTAGGGCTAAATGTTGAAAAATCTGGTTCTTACTGAGTAGTTTTCTTTTAAATTCCTTAACTGAGTTGCTCTAGCCTGTATAGTCATCATGTTTAGCTTAATGTCGCATGCCTACGTGTCTTAACTCGTACTTCCAACTTGTGCAACATGCTTAGTTGAATTACTTGCATTCTTGATCTTGTATTCAATCTTTAACTGTATGATTCCTTACTGTAAACTCATTGTTTCGTAGGTTATGAGTTGTGTATTTACTTTTGGGACTACGAAGCAGTACCTAGAGAGCACCCCTGTTGCATATTTACTTTTGGGACTACAAGGCGATACCTCGGGAGCTTTTCCTATTGTGTATTTATTTTTGGGACTACGAGGCGGTACCTCGGGAGCGCCCCTGCTGCATATTTTCTTTTGGGATTATGAGGCGGTACCTCAGGAGCACCCCCTGTTGTGTATTTACATTTGGGACTACGAGGCGGTACCTCGGGAGCGCCCCTATTATTTAGCTTTATTCGCTGTGTTGTTACCTTTCTGTAACTTCTCATTGTTTAAATTTCTCGTCATTTCATTATATTGTTATATCTTCTGCCTTATTTCCTTTTTATTCCAGTAGGGCCCTGACCTATCGAGGTTAGGCTTGGCACTTATTGGGTACCGTTGTGGTGTACTCATACAACACTAATGCACATCTTTTTGTGCATATCCATGTTCTTCTTACTAGGCCAAATACTAGTGAGATAGCCGTGCGTGGAGACTTCAAGGTACTTCTGCCAGCGTTCGCAGACCTCGGAGTCCCCTTCTATCCTTATTATGTTATTTTTTTCCTTATTTTCCTTAGACTATGATGTATAAAGACACTTAGCATTTCTCTTTAGATCTTGTGACTTATTTCTACCGAGATTTGGGAGTTGTAATTATTTGAATTGCAGTTTTTATATATATTTCACATGTTGAGGCTTGAGTTCAGTTTATATTCTGTTATTCCGTACAAATGTTAGGCTTACCTAGTCATAGAGACTAGGTGTCGTCACGATATCCTACATACGAAAATGTGAGTCATGACAAGTTGGTATCAGAGCCCTAGGTTCATAGGTGTTATGAGTCACAAACAGGTTTAGGAGATCTCTGTACTTATCTTCGAGAGGCTATGGAACTATTAGGAAAAGCTTCACTTCTTTGATTCTTTATCGTGCATGATTTTGACTTTAGACTCTAAAATTGTGTCTTTCTATTCTCACACAGATGGTGAGGACACGTACAGCGGGATCAGAAGACCAGACACCCGCCCCCCTGCTAGAGTCGTGAGAGGCCGGGGCCGCGGCCGGAGCCGGGGTAGAGGTCAAGAACATCCATGTGGTGCAGCCAGAGCACCCGCACGAGCTGCTACAAAGGAGCCACCAGTAGCTCCGGTTGGAGGGTAGGAACCTGAGACGCTTGTTATTGCACCAGCCCTGCAGGAGACTCTCGCCCAATTTCTGAGCATGTTCAACACGTTGGCTCAGGCAGGGTTGATACCACTTACTCCTGCCACATCTCAGGCTGAGGGAGGAGCACAAACTCCCGCGGCCCGTACCCCAGAGCAGCGGGTCCAGGTCAACTAGGTTCCTGAGGTCATACCGATGCAGCCGGTAGCTCCAGTTCAGCCCGAGGTTAGGGCGACAATTTCTGAGGGGGAGCAGCTCAGGCTCGGGAGGTACAAGAAGTACCACCCTCCTACTTTCAGTGGTTTGGCGTCAGAGGATGCATAGGGTTTTCTTGAGGAGTGCCACCGTATCCTCCGTACTATGGGTGTTGCGTAGTCTAGTAAGGTTTCTTTCACTATGTTTCAGCTTAGAGGAGTAACTTATCAGTGGTGGCGAGCATATAAGTTGGGTAGTTCGACCGAGGCAGCTTCACTCACTTGGACTCAGTTATCAGATATATTCTTGAGGGAGTATGTCCCCTAGAGTCTTAGAGATGTATGACGCGCCGAGTTTGAGCAGTTGCGCCAAAGTTCTATGACCATGTCAGAGTATGCAGTCTGGTTCATTGATTTGGCTAGGCATGCGCCATCCTTGATTGCTACAGTTCAGGAGCGAGTTCGTCAATTTATTGAGGGGCTCAACCCCAGTATCAGATTTAGCATGGCCCGAGAGTTGGAGATGGACTTTGCATACCAGCAGGTGGTGGGGGTCGCTAGGATATTGGAGGGTATGTTGACTAGGGAGAGATAGGAGAGGGAGGCCAAGAGGTCTCGAGAGTCTGGCACTTATAGTGGTACTCGTGCCCCAGCAGCAGCTCGTCAGAGTAGGGGCTATGTGGGTCGCCCTATTTATTCAGCACTTCCAGCCGCCAGCGGTGCTCCGGCTACTCCTAGGCCACATGCTCCTTATTATGCACCGCCATTGTCTAGTGCATCTCTTGCATGGGGTGCTTTCAGTGGTCAGTCCAGCCGATTAGGCCCAAGCCAGTCACAGCAGCCACGTCCTCCGAGAGCTTGTTTTGAGTGTGGCGACACTCATCATGTGGTGAAGAATTTCCCCAAACTTAGGAGGGGTGCACCCCCATAGACCACTCAGGCACCGCGTGCTCCACCGGCTCCTCAGGCTATGGTTACAGCACCAGCTACCACCCCACCTGCATAGCCAGCTCGAGGTGGAAGTCGAGCAGGTAGAGGTCACCTTAGAGGGGGAGCTCAGGCTAGATATTATGCCCTTCCTGCTAGGACGAAGGCAGTTTCATCCGACTTTGTCATCACAGGTATTGTTCTGGTCTGTCATGGAGATGTATCAGTCTTATTTGATCCAGGCTCCACTAATTCCTATGTGTCGTCTTATTTTGCTCTGTATTTGGGTGTATCCCGTGATTCTTTGAGTTCTNCGTACTATGGGTGTTGCGTAGTCTAGTAAGGTTTCTTTCACTATGTTTCAGCTTAGAGGAGTAACTTATCAGTGGTGGCGAGCATATAAGTTGGGTAGTTCGACCGAGGCAGCTTCACTCACTTGGACTCAGTTATCAGATATATTCTTGAGGGAGTATGTCCCCTAGAGTCTTAGAGATGTATGACGCGCCGAGTTTGAGCAGTTGCGCCAAAGTTCTATGACCATGTCAGAGTATGCAGTCTGGTTCATTGATTTGGCTAGGCATGCGCCATCCTTGATTGCTACAGTTCAGGAGCGAGTTCGTCAATTTATTGAGGGGCTCAACCCCAGTATCAGATTTAGCATGGCCCGAGAGTTGGAGATGGACTTTGCATACCAGCAGGTGGTGGGGGTCGCTAGGATATTGGAGGGTATGTTGACTAGGGAGAGATAGGAGAGGGAGGCCAAGAGGTCTCGAGAGTCTGGCACTTATAGTGGTACTCGTGCCCCAGCAGCAGCTCGTCAGAGTAGGGGCTATGTGGGTCGCCCTATTTATTCAGCACTTCCAGCCGCCAGCGGTGCTCCGGCTACTCCTAGGCCACATGCTCCTTATTATGCACCGCCATTGTCTAGTGCATCTCTTGCATGGGGTGCTTTCAGTGGTCAGTCCAGCCGATTAGGCCCAAGCCAGTCACAGCAGCCACGTCCTCCGAGAGCTTGTTTTGAGTGTGGCGACACTCATCATGTGGTGAAGAATTTCCCCAAACTTAGGAGGGGTGCACCCCCATAGACCACTCAGGCACCGCGTGCTCCACCGGCTCCTCAGGCTATGGTTACAGCACCAGCTACCACCCCACCTGCATATCCAGCTCGAGGTGGAGGTCGGACAGGTAGAAGTCGCCCTAGAGGGGGAGGCCAGGCCAGATATTATGCCATTCCTGCTAGGACGAAGGCAGTTGCATCTGATTATGTTATCACATGTATTGTTCCAGTCTGTCATAGAGATGCATCAGTCTTATTTGATCCAGGCTCCACTTATTCCTATGTGTCATTTTATTTTGCCCCGTATTTGGGTATATCCCGTGATTCTCTGAGTTCTCCTATCTATGTGTCTACGCCCGTGGGTGATTCTATTGTTGTTGACCATGTGTATCAGCCGTGTTTGATTGTTCTTAGTGGTTTTGAGACCAGAGCCGATTTATTATTGCTCAGTATGGTCGATTTTGATGTTATTTTGGGCATGGACTGGTTGTCACCCTATCACTCTATCCTTGATTGTCATGCAAAGACAGTGATGTTGGCTATGCCATGGTCTACCGCGGCTAGAGTGGAGAGTTACCTTAGATCATGTTCCTAGCAGGGTTGTATCATTTCTTAAGGCTCAGAGAATGGTTGAGAAGGGGTGTGATGCATATCTGGCATATATGAGGGATGTTAGTGTTGATACTCCTACCATCGAGTCAGTTCCGATAGTGAGGGACTATTCAGATGTATTCCCGGCGGATCTTCCGGGCATGCCGCCCGATAGAGATATTGACTTTGGCATTGATTTATTACCGGACACTTAGCCCATTTCTATTCCACCTTATCGTATGGCCCCATCAGAGTTGAAAGAATTAAAGGAACAATTGCAAGAGTTGCTCGATAAGGGCTTCATTCGGCCTAGAAGGTCGTCTTGGGGTGCTCCTGTCTTGTTTGTAAAGAAGGACGATGGTTCTATGTAAATGTGTATTGATTATCGCCAGTTGAACAAGGTTACAGTGAAGAACATGTATCCATTGCCCGGTATTGATGACCTATTTGATCAGTTTCAGGGTGCCAGTGTCACGACCCAAACTGATAGGTCGCGGCGAGTGCCCGAGTCCTACCTGTCGAGCACCCTTAAGCATGCGACTAAGATATAAACATGAATAACATCCTCTGAATTATGAGAATAACATGCGTGAAGAAAACCTGTCCAAAATACATATGTACATATACGTGTGGAATACGTAGAGCGAGCTGACAAGGCTGCCATAGACAACTACATATCCAAAACTGGAAGTCGGCAAGGCCACATACTATCCAATTATACATACTGTCTACAGACCTCTAATAGGATATACAACTGTACAAGGATGGGACTGGGCCCCGTCATACCTATATATGTATACCAGCATATCGTACCAAAATCAAAAGCAGCTCCGGATCAAGTGGAGCACGCCAACTCTCGCTTATCAAGGATCCTAAGAAGGGGGAACGTTAGCTCGTCTACCTGCATCTGCGGGCATGAAATGTAGGCCTCGGGAAATAGGGCGTCGGTACGAATAATGTACTGAGTATGTAAGGCATAAAAATCCGTACATAACACATATAGATGAAACATAGAATAAAGAATTCCGCCTGTAAGTCTAATCACTTTGTAAATCATGAAATATTTATAATGTCATGCACGTGCGTATAAATGTCGTGTCATGTATAGGTATAGGTGTATGTAACATCATCAAGCCTCTGAGGGCATCCCATCATATCATCTCGGCCACTGTGGACAAAATCTTCCCATCTCCCATATACATATAATATACATGTATATAACGCCATTTGATCATGGGTCAATGTGCATGCATAAATGTATGAAATGCATAACAAAATATGTTAATAAGATCAATATACCTTTCAGATAAACTTTATCAACTATGTATTTTTCTAAGAACCATGAACAGAAGATATAATAATATGTCACGTGGGGAATCAAGAACATAGACACCCCTAGTACTTCTATGAATAGAGTCATTTATGAAAGTCGTGCGTTTGCTCGTTGCATTTGTATCATTTGGATCATGCCAAAAAGAAAGGAGGAATAGCCTTAACATACCTGAGCCGGTTCTCTGGACAATCCTTCTAACACACGACAATTGCGACAAAGCTCGTGACAACGAGATCGAAATAGGGAACAATTCGTATGATATTCTTGAGAAAGATTTCACCGTACTCCCTTAGAATCGTAAATCCCACGTTGCTATAATATTAAAAAATTTCATTTGAATAAAAGGTTAAAGCAGCGTTGCTAATGAAATTCTCAACTTTTTCTGGAGCCTTTCCTTAATTTAGACGTAACATACGTCTTTATTTGTGAGTAAAGATGAGATTTTAGGTCTTGGTGGCGTGAGCCCCACCTTCCAAGGCTTGGTGCCACATACCTCCCAAATTTTGCCACTTTGAAGTATAGCTTAAGAGTCACTAATTTGAAAATGGTGGGCTGCCACGTTGGGCTTTTTAGGCCTTATCCCAAAATCTTAATTATCCACTAATTTTTTATTTAACTAATTAATTTTTATTAACCAATAATCAACCAATTACCCACATAATTAAGAATTATCTCGAATTACTTAAAATACTACTCACTTTTAATGCACTTTATGTGCCCTACTATCGTAGTTATAGGGTACCTTGTATGACACTAGTTCATAAAAGTCGGGTATTGTAGCTCGAACCGTATTTTATCCCAAATCGATAATCTTCAACGAAACTCATTTTTTTTATTCATTTACCCTTTAACCTTCACGACACTTTATTTATTGCCTATTATAAATAGAATAAATGCGTATAACCTCAAGATAATCTCATACCCGAGTCTACGTCGATTATCTGAAGAGGAAACTTTCACATAGGAAATGCTGGATATAACATCCTTCCCCTCTTAGAAATGTTCGTCCTCGAATGTTTAATTCCCCGGGATCTATATAAAGTTTGGCAGAGTCACCTTTGTAGCAGTACTACTATCAACCCTTCATGTAGAAAACTCATTAGTTCAATGCCACATAAGACCACAAGCATCAATAACGACGATGGCTTCACACGACCAATGGTAATAACTAACACAAGAATCCATAAACGTACCTTAAGGTTGTGATATCTCAGTCGGATCCTTCTCTGGAAGAGGAAATAAGTGAGGATGTCTAGACTTCATGTCTTCTTTGGCCTCCTAAGTTATTTCTTCCACATTGTTGTTTCTCCAAAGTACTTTCACCGAAGCTACGTCTTTAGTCCTCAATCTACGAACCTGTCTATCTAGTATAACAATGGGAGTTTCCTTATATGATAGCTGTTCTGTGACCTGAACATCGTCAACTGATACGACCCTGGAAGGATCTCTAATACATTTACGGAGCATAGACACATAAAAGACTGGATGTACAGATTCCAATTCAGAAGGCAAGTCTAACTCATATGCTACTTGGCCTACCTTGCTTATGATCTTATATGGACCAATGTACTGAGGGCTGAGTTTTCCTTTCTTTCCGAACCTCATAGTGCCTTTCATCAGTGATACCTTTAGGCATACCCAATCGTTAACCTGAAATTCCAAGCCTCACCGTTGATTATCCGCATAATACTTCTGACAACTTTGAGCTGCTAATAGCCTTTACTGTATAAGCTTAATTTTCTCGATTGCCTGTTGTACCAATTCTGGTCCTACAAACGTAGTTTCCCCAACATCGAACCACCCTATAAGCGACCTACACTTCCGTCCGTAAAAAGCTTCGTATGGAGATATCTGAATACTGGAATGATAGCTATTAATATACTCGAACTCAATAAGCGGCAAATGATCATCCCAGCTACCCTTGAAGTTTATCACACAAGCCCGTAACATATCCTCAAGTGTCTGAATAGTACGCTCATCATGTCCGTCTATCTGGGGATGAAATATTGTACTAAGACTTACCTGAGTCCCCAACCCTTTTTGGAAGGACCTCCAGAAATTAGCTGTAAACTGAGCTTCTCTATCCGAGATTATATATATGGGGACACCATGCAGTCATACTATCTCCTTAATGTAAAGCCTTGTATAATCCTCTGCGGAATATGTAGTCCTAACGGGTAGAAAATGGGCTGATTTTGTAAGTCTATCAACAATCACCCATATAGAATCGAACTTACGTTGGGTACGAGGTAAGCCTACGATGAAATCCATATTGATTTCTTCCCACTTCCAAGTCGGAATTTCCATAGCCTGCAATAATCCACCGGGTTTTTTATGCTCAATTTTGACCTGCTGACAGTTAGGGCACTGAGCAACGAACTCTGATATATCCTTTTACATTCCGTCCCACCAATATATTTCCTTGATATTATGATACATCTTTGTTGCTCCTGAATGAATGGAATAACGAGAATAGTGAGTTTCTCCCATGACCTGCCAACGCAGCCCTGTAACATTAGGGACACATAATCATCCTCGATATCTGAGGACCCTCTTTTCTGTAATCTCAAACAGCGTCTTCTCCTTCTGAGGGTTTGTATCCTTAAAATGAGCTAACACAGGATCCTTGTGTTGGCATTCCTTCACCTCAGTTACTGAGGATGTTGTCGTGTCCTGAATAGTAATTCCGATATCACCTGAATCCAATAATCGAACTCCAAGACAGGCTAGCTGATGAATCTCATGGGCTATTCCCCTCTTCTATGGCTGTAAATATGACAGGCTACTTATAGATCTACGGCTGAAGGCGTCGGCTACTACGTTTACCTTGCCCGCATGGTATAAAACATCAACGTCATAGTCTTTAAGTAGCTCCAACCATCTCCTTTGACGTAAATTCAATTCCTTTTGCTTGAAGATATACTGAAGGCTCTTATGATCCGTATAAATATCAACATGAATGCCATACAAGTAGTGCATCCATATATTTAGCGCATGAATCACCGCAACTAACTCTAAATCATGGGTCGAGTAATTCTTCTCGTACTTTCTTAGCTGTCTAGAAGCATAAGCTACAACCTTACCACGCTGCATCAGTACACAACCCAATCCAATGCCCGAAGCATCACAATAGATAACATAACCATCGGTCCCTTCTGAGAGCGTTAGAACCAGTGTTGAGGTTAATCTGTCCTTCAATGCATGGAAACTCTGTTCGCAAGCATCAGTCCATTGAAACTTTGCTCACTTCTGAGTCAACTTTGTCAAAGGTGCTGAAAGAGAAGAGAATCCCTCTACAAATCTCCTGTAATAACCTGCCAAACCGAGAAAGCTACGAACCTCTGTCGGTATCGTGGGTCTAGGCCAAGTCTTTACTGCCTCAATATTTTGTGTATCAACCCCGATACCTTCACCCAAAATGATATGCCCAAGAAAAGCTAAAGAGTTCAACCAGAATTCACATTTAGAGAGTTTGGTGTACAACTTCTCTTTTTGTAGAACTCTGAGCATCGTACGCAAATAATATGCATGCTCAGCCTCTGAACGAGAGTAAACCAATATATCATCAATAAATATAATTACGAATATATCTAAAAAGGTTCTAAACACATGATTCATAAAATCCATGAATACTGCTGGGGAAATAGTCAAACTAAATGACATAACACGAAACTCAAAGTGCCTGTATCTGGTCCTGAATGCTGTCTTCGGAATATCTTTCTCCTTAACCCTTACCTGATGGTACCCAAACCTCAAGTGTATCTTTGAGAAGCACTTGGCACCTTGCAACTGATCAAATAAATCATCAATCCTCAGAAGGGGGTACTTATTCTTGATTGTTACCTTATTCAACTGTCTATAATCTATACACATCCGCAAGGAACCATCTTTCTTCCTCACAAATAACACAGGTGCTCCCCACGGTGGCGTACTAGGTCTGATAAAGCCTTTTTCAAGCAAGTCCTTTAGTTGTTCCTTCAATTCTTTCAGCTCTGCGGGTGCCATTCTATAGGGAGGAATAGATATTGGTTGGGTATCTGGTAGTAGGTCAATAGCAAACTCAATTTCTCGCTCTGGCAGAAGACCCAGAAGCTCATCGGGACAAACATCGAGAAACTCATTAACCACAGGGATGGACTGAATGGTTGGTGACTCTACTTTCACATCCTGAACCCGAACTAAGTGATAAATATAGCCCTTTCTGATCATCTTCCTTACCTTGAGATAGGAAATAAATCTACCTCTCAGCGACGCCGTATTACCTTTCCACTCCAAAATAGGATCCCCTGGAAATTGGTATTGGACCATCTTTGATCTACAATCAACGTTGGCATGACAAGAAGCCAACCAATCCATACCCATTATAACATCAAATTCTACCATATCTAACTCGATTAGGTCCGCTACTGTAGATCGACTATGAGCTACTATTATACAATATCTATATACTCACCTA
The DNA here is from genome assembly GCA_000715115.1 of Nicotiana otophora. Classification (NCBI taxonomy): domain Eukaryota; kingdom Viridiplantae; phylum Streptophyta; class Magnoliopsida; order Solanales; family Solanaceae; genus Nicotiana; species Nicotiana otophora. The sequence continues at coordinate 22,977 of AWOL01S0052555.1, forward strand.
GCTATCACTGAGTCCCCAACAGGTGTAGACACCTCAAAAGGTTTAACTAATTCAGGTTTTACTCCAAACTTACCAGCAACTAATGGAGTGACATATAATAAGGTGGAACCTGGGGCAATCAATGCATATACATCATATGAGGAGACTGATAATATACATGTAACAACATCGGGTGATGATTCTTGATCATGTCGTCCTGCTAACGCATAAATGCGGTTCTGAGGACCGCTCGAGCTAGATGCTCGACCTCTGCTTCTACCACGACACATTGGTGCTTGTGAACCTTGCCCAGAGGGGCGTACTGATGATGACGAACCAACTACAGATCCCGCTGGCTGAGCTATGCTCGCATTACCTCTCGTCGGACAATCCCTCATAACGTGGCTCGGATAACCACAAGTATAACAAACACCCACACCCACTACGGCATTTCCCGACATGCTGCTTACCACACTGAGCATATCGCGGCAAGGGCGACCTCATCTGACTTTACTCTCCCCGATACTAAAAACTTGAGGCCTTGGAATTCTGACCAGGCCCTGAATATGTAGAACAATCACATCTCTTACCGGCAAACTGAAGTGGTGCGCTAGCTGATAGCTGGGCTGGATACCTTGGGTATTGTTGTCTCTCACCACCTTGAAACTCACCAGAAGGATCCAAATACCTCGCTCTCTTATTTTGGACCTTGTCATGCTCACGATCGGCCCTCTGTTTCTGCTTACGCTCCTCTACACCCTGAGCATATGCCTGAATACGAGAAATATCCATGTCTGACTGAAGTGAGACCGACATACAATCGTTAAGCAAGTGCGGCTCTAACCCCATCACAAACCGGTGAACCCGATCCTCCATCTTAGATACAATAATGGGAGCATACCTAGCCAACGAATCAAACTGAAGACTGTACTCCCGAACACTTATATTACCCTGCTGAAGGGTCAAGAACCTATCAACTCTGGCCCGTCTAAGCTCTGGTAGCAGATAATAACGAAGAAAAGCCTCTATAAGCTCCCGCCATACTGCTGGAGGGGCATCCTCACCTCTGGACAACTCCCAAGACTCGTACCAATTAACGGCAACATCCTGAAGTCTATAGGAAGCTAGATCAACATCCTCTGGACAACTCCCAAGACTCGTACCAATTACCCTCAAAGTCATCTGCATTCTATCGATAAATACCTGAAGGTCTTCTTTTGGATCTGCCCCAGTGAATACCGGAGGGTCCAAATTAATTATATCACGAACCCTCGCACTGACGGACCTATCTGCATGACCAATACCTATTTCCTGACGCCGAAATTGTGCGTCTACTAATCGAGTCAATAGCTGAATAACATCTCTCATCTCCTGACCCGGTGCATCTGCCTGAAGAGTTGGACGTATATGGGCGGGCGTTGGAGCTGGTGCCCCTCGGATCTCTTCTAGAGAGGGCGGGGTATGTGAAATATGAGATGGAATCTCACTATGAGACTCTCCCCGAGCCCTGGTAACTCGTGGCGCTCGACTAGTAGTCTCACCAGCCACGGATTTGCCCTTCTGTGTAGCTGTGGTCTTCAGAAGCATTGCTAAAAACGTAGCACATCATTAGGAACATTAATTATTATATTGCACGATCTAAGATAAGAAGAGAGGACAACATCCTATATGTCCTGTAGCCTCATGTATATAAGTGTGGTGTACAACACACCCATAAACAAGACTCTACTAGACACGGTTTGTAGACAACCCTAGGACAGAACTGCTCTGATACCACTTTTATCACGACCCAAATCGATGGGCCGCGACGAGTGCCCAGGTCCTACCTGTCGAACACCCTTAAGCATGAGACTAAGATATAAACATGAATAACATCCGCTGAATTACGATAATAACATGCGTGAGGAAAACCTGTCTAAAAGACATATGTACATATACATGTGAAATACGTAGAGCGAGCAGACAAGGTTGCTATAGACAACTACATATCCAAAACTGGAAGCCGGCAAGGCCACATACTATCCAACTATACATATTGTCAACAAACCTCTAATAGAATATACAACTGTACAGGGACTGGACTGGGCCCCATCATACCCATATATGTATACCAGCATATCGTACCAAAATCAAAAGCAACTCCGAATCAAGTGGAGCACGCCAACTCTCGTTTATCAAGGATCCTAAGAAGGGGGACCGTCAGCTTGTCTACCTGCACCTGCGGGAATGAAATGCAGGCCCCGGGAAATAGGGCGTCAGTACGAATAATGTACTGAGTATGTAAGGCAAAGAAATCTGTACATAACATACATAGATGAAACATGGAATAAAGAATTCTGCATGTAAGTCTAATCACTTTGTAAATCTTGAAACATTTATAATGTCATGCACGTGCGTATAAATGTCATGTCATGCATAGGTATAGGTGTACGTAACATCATCAAGCCTCTGAGGGCATTTCATCATATCATCTCGACCACTGTGGGCACAATTATCAACATGTACCAGCTGATTAGGTGGTGGTACTTATATAACGCAGTAACCTTTTCTCATCTCCCATATACATATAATATACGTGGATATAACGCCATCTAGTCATGGGTCAATGTTAATGTATAAGTAGATGAAATGCATAAAAAATATGTTAATAAGATCAATATACCTTTTGGATAAACTTTATCAACTACGTATTTTTCTGAGACCCATGAACATAAGATATAATAATATGTTACGTGGGGAATCAAGAACATAGACACCCCTAGTACTTCTATGAATAGAGTCATTTATGAAAGTTGTGCGTTTGCTCGTTTCGTTTGTATCATTTGGATCATGCCAAAAATAAAGGAGGGATATCCTTAACATACCTGAGCCGGTTCTCTGGACAATCCTTCTAACACACGACAATTGCGACAAAGCTCGTGACAGCGAGATCGAAATAGTGAACAATTTTTATGATATTCTTAAGAAAGATTGCACCGTACTCCCTTAGAATCGCAAACCCCATGTTGGTATAATATTAAGAAATTTCATTTGATTGAAAGATTAAAGCAGCGTTGCTAATGAAATTCTCAACTTTTGCTGGAGCCTTTCCTTAATTTAGACGTAACATACATCTTCATTTGTGAGTAAACATGGGATTTTAGGTCTTGGTGGTGTGGGCCTCATCTTCCAAGGCTCGGTGCCACATACCCCCCAATCTTTGCCACCTTGAAGTGTGGTTTAAGAGTCACTAATTTGAAAATGGCGGGCTGCCACGTTGGGCTTTCTAGGCCTTATCCCAAAATCTTAATTATCCACTAATTTCTTACTTAACTAATTAATCTCCCATTAACCAATAATCAACCAATTACCCACATAATTAAGAATTATCTCGAATTACTTAAAATACTACTCGCTTTTCACACACTTTATTTATCCCTACTATCGTGGTTATATGGTACTTTATGGCACTAGTCCATAAAAAGCTGGGTATTGTAGCTCGGACTGTATTTTATCCTAAATCGACAGTCTTGAACGAAACTCATTTTCTTTGATTTGCTTACCCTTTAACCTTTACAGCACTTTACTTATCGCCTATTATAAATAACATAAATGCTTATAACCTCAAGATAATCTCATCCCCGAGACTATGTCGATTATCTTAAGACGAAACTTTAACATACGAAATGCGGGATATAACAGCTAGAGTGTTCTCTAAGATTGACTTGCATTCAGGCTATCATCAGTTGAAGATTCGGGAGCTAGATATCCTGAAGACTGCTTTCAGGACTCGGTATGGTCATTACGAGTTCCTTATGATGTCTTTTGGGCTGACCAACTCCCCAACAACGTTCATGCACTTGATGAACAGTGTATTTCAGCCCTAACTTGACTCGTTCGTCATTGTATTTATTGATGACATTCTGGTGTACTTCGGAGCCGGGAGGATCATGAGCAGCACCTGAGGACTGTGCTTCAGACATTGAGAGAAGAAGTTGTATGCAAAATTTTTGAAGTGTGAATTCTGGCTAGATTCAGTGGCATTTTTGGGTCATGTGGTATAGAGTGATGAGATCAAGGTAGATCCGAAGAAGATTGAAGCAGTGCAGAGTTATCCCAGACCAGCCTCAGCTACGGAGATCTGGAGTTTTCTTGGCTTGGCGGGGTATTACCGTCGATTTGTAGAGGGTTTCACATCTATTGCAACACCTATGACTAGATTGACCCAGAATGGTGCTCCATTCAGGTGGACTGAGGAGTGTGAGGAAAGCTTTCAAAAGCTCAAGACTGCTTTGACTACAGCCCTAGTGTTAGTGTTGCATGCTGGTTCGGGGTCCTATATGGTGTATTGTGATGCGTCGCACATTGGTCTTGGCGCAGTGTTGATGTAGGACGGTAGGGTGATTGCCTACGCGTCTAGACAACTGAAGGTGCATGAGAAGAACTATCATGTCCACGACCTCGAATTAGCAACTATTGTTCTTGCCTTAAAGATCTGGCGACAATACTTGTATAGTGTCCCTTGTGAGGTCTACACCGATTACCGGAGTCTACAATATCTGTTTAAAGAGAAGGAGCTTAACTTGTGGCAGCGGAGGTGGTTGGAGTTGTTTAAGGATTATGACATCACCATTCTCTACCATCCCGGGAAGGCCAATGTGGTGGCCGATGCCTTGGGTCGCAAGGCGGAGAGTTTGGCCATTTTAGCATATCTACCAGTAGAAGAGAGGCCTTTAGCCTTGGATGTTCACGCCTTATCCAACCAGTTTCTTATAGTTATATTTGTAGTATGTAATTGTTTTGGCAAGATTTGAGCCGATTAGAGTTGAAAAGTCGAGGGAAAGGCATTCTTATTGATTGATTGTGCGAGAGTTTAGGTAAGTGAGCGAGGTGACGAGTGCGTACTCGGGTTAAATGTTAAAAATCTGGTTCTTGCTAAGTAGTTTCATTTTCAATTCCTTAACTGAGTTACTCTAGCATGTATAGTCATCATATTTAGCCTACTGTCACATGTCTACGTGTTTTAACTCTTACTTGCAATTTGTGCAATATGCTTAGTTAAATTACCTGCTTCCTTCATTTTGTATTCAGTCTTTAACTCTAGTATTCCTTCCTGTAATTTCATTGTTCCATCGGTTATGAGTTGTATATTTACTTTTGGGACTACTAGCTGGTACCTCGGGAGCGCCCCTGTTGCATATTTACTTTTGGGACTACGAGGCGATACCTAGGGAGCGCCTCTGTTGTGTATTTACTTTGGGACTACGAGGTGGTACCTCGGGAGCGCCCCTGTTGTTTATATCTATTTGTTGTGTTGTTGTTGTTGTTTCTTAACCTGTAAGAATCTTGTTTTTCCTCACGTGTTGTAGTTGTCTTCTTGAATTCCGTGTTGTTATATTTTCTAGGAATTCTCATTATTCACTTCTCAGTCATTTCATTATATTATTATATCATCTGCCTTGTTTTCTATTATTTCCAGTAGGGCCCTGACCTGACCTCGTCACTACTTGTAATGACCCGATCAGTCGTTTTGAGATCTAGCACGTTGTTCGGCGGTTTGAGACCTTGAGTAGCTTCACTTCAGGTATTATGACTTGTATGTGTAGTCCGAATTGAATTTCGGGAAGTTCAGAGTTGATTTGGAAAGAAAATTATAATTTCAGAAGCTTTAAGTTGAAAGAATTAGCTAAGGTTTGACTTTTGAGTAAAAGACCTTGGAATCAGGATTTTAATGTTCCGATGGGTTTGTATGATAATTTCAAACTTGGGTGTATATTCGGGTAGAGTATCGGATCACCCGGGAGAATTTCAGCGCATATTATGAAAGGTTGGCAATTTGAAGATTTAAGAATTTCCTAAGTTTGGTTTGAAGTGGGCTTTGGTGTTATCCATGTCCGCTTGGGATTTTAAGCCTTGGAATGGGTTCGTATTTTGATTTATGACTTGTATGCAAAGTTTGACATCATTCCGGAATGTTTTAGTATGGTTCGGGTAGGTTCGTCGAAGTTTGAAATTTGAAAGCTTAAAAAAGGATTTTGATTGTCGATTCATAGTTTTGATGTTTTTTGGCATGATTTGAGGCCTCGAATAAGTTCGTAATGTATTTTGGGACACGTGGTATGTTTGGTCAAGGTCCCGGAGGCCTCGGGTAGATTCCAGATAGTTAACGGATCGGATTTTGGACTTAAGGTAAAGCTGGAGATTTCTTGTTGCTGGTGCAACCGCTTCCGCGGAAGCTTCATCGCAGAAGCGAGGCAGTGAACCGTAGAAGAAACTGGAGACGATCTGGGTAGAGGTCATAGGTGCAAAGAAATTCCTGCACCTGCGTGATCAGAGATGCGACCGATGGAGCACAGAAGCAGAGGTTGGCCAAGAAGGCCTGGGCCACAGAAGCGTGCGCGAGCACAGAAGTGCCGGAGGCCCGCAGAACCGGAGGCACACATGTGCAACATGCACCGTAGATGCGGCCGGCGACCTGGCCTGGGTTCTCGTAGGTACGAGATTGAAGCCGTAGAAGCGACCAGGGGACCGTAGATATGAAAATGTCGCTGGGCAGAGTTGTTTTAAGAACGGGATTTAGCTCTTCTTCTTTCATTTTTCACTTGGGTTGGCCGAATTTGGGGAGCCATTTTGAGGGGATTTTCATCAAGCAACACAAGGTAAGTGATTCCCACCTATTACAAGTTAAATACATGGTTTATATATGGATTTAAACATGAAAATTAGTAGAAAATTATATATGGATTTTAATTTTTCGAGCGAAGTTGGGAATTGTAATGAATTGATTTATTATGAGTATTAGAGTACATTTTTATTGTTTTGCACATTGTTTGACTAGTTTTGGAGAGACGGGCATCAGTTTGAGGTGTATGAGTGGCGCTGGAGTCGGTTATGGAACTTCGGAGCGAGGTAAGTCTCCTGTCTAACTCTGTGAGGGGGAAACTACCCCTAGGTGATGTATTTGATATGTGCTACTTGTTGCAGGGGCTACGCACGCATGAGGTGACGGGAGTCCGTAGATAGCTAAATTCATGTTATTGTCTGGGTAGAACTATACTATTTGAGTTGTCACTCGCCTATTAAATTCCTTTATTTGACATTACGACTTGAGGCTAGACTTGCGTAGAGTGATAGGCTTTCTATTGTAGAGGTTTGACAGGCTTCATGACTAGCCGCAAAATAATTGTACTCCTCTTACGAATTTCTCCCCCGCTATGCGTTTTCATCAAAATATTTTCCTTAAAGTTCATAACTCGCACGTTTATTCGTGAATGGGGTCAAGGACCCGTTAAATCTTCTTATTCTAATGGGAGCGTGCCATTTTCCTTAGCAGTATAACATATACATCTATGGTTCGTGTCGTTCGATCCTCGATAGTGCGCACATTCTGATGGGATCGGGTCGTTCGCCTCGGCAGGATTATGTATCATACTCTCATGGGAGCGGATCGTTCGCCTCAGCAATATAATAGATGTATCTATGGTTCACGCCGTTCGACCCTCGACAGTGCACATATCATGATGGGATCGGGCTATACGCCTCGATATTTCCATAAAATACTCTTATGAAATCGTGCGTAATATTTGCCAAGAAATAAGTGTATCTATAAGTTTTTCCTGATTTAAACTGTGACGACCTATCTGGTGAGGTCCATTATATATATACTCCGATTGAGGAGGTAACTTCTTAGTGAGAGCTTGAGTTTACCATTCAGAGGAGGATTGTACCTCGGATTTATATACCGTTTATCTGCTCTGCCCCATATTTATTTACTTCTTACTATACTTGTCTTATTGGACCACTAGTAAGTGTCGATGTCGACCCCTCGTACTACTTCTCTAGGGTTAGGATAGATACTTATTGGGTACGTGTTAATTTACGTACTCATGCTATAATTGCTACACTTATTGTGCAGGTATATATATGTTTCTGGTGGTGCTCTGGGCACAGAAGCGCGGCATTTGCGGGGACTTTACGGTAAGCTACATTCCATGTTGCGATTCACAACATATAGAGTCTCCATCAGAGTCATTTATATTCTCCTGTCTAACTTGTATTCCAGACATATGTCGTATTTTATTATATTTCATAGTTAATGCTCATGCACTTGTGACACTAGATTTTGGAGGTTCCTACTGGTTGTCTGTTACTGTGGTTCACGTAATGTTATCAGTTTACCCTGTAAATCCTATTTTATACTATTTAATTAATGGAGATTATGATTTCAAAAGTAATAAAATGAGTAATTAAGTTGATCAATCACTGTTGGCTTGCCTGACGGCGGTGTTAGGTGCTATCACGACCTTTAGTGGATTTTGTGTCGTGACAGCTTGGCATCAAAGTGTTAGGTTCACTTAGGTCTCACGAGTCATGAGCAAGTCTAGTATAGTCTTGCGGATCGGTACAGAGACGTCTGTACTTATCTTCGAGAGGCTACATGGCTGTTAGGAGCACTTCCCTTCTTGATTTCTCATCGTGCGATTTGATTCCTTTGAGGCTTATGCCTTTATTTCCTTCCTACTTAATCTTATGCGACATGAAGCGCTTGGTATCAATTGGGCATTGAGGAGTTGTAATAGTACTGCAGATGTGGTGCAAGATGTTTTTCCCTGTGTACTCGAGCGAGTTATTATCGTCGTCTTGTGGAAGGGGTTTATGTCGTTCCATGCCCTGTATCCGTATTTCCTATGGTTTTGAGGCTATGCACAGATTGCTATGATGTTCATGCATTGTTATCGCACGATATTAGTATAATGGTATGGTGCTTGTTTATGTATCGAGGCGGTGAATGATTTGAAAGGAGGACTTCTCAGTGCATGATTTAGAGGTTCAACATTTAACTCCAGCAGAGTAAAGGCAATCAGACTATGGATATTCATGCTTTGATTGATGGAGTAACGAGACTTGAGATTTTTGAGCGAGGTGTGATTTTTATTGTGATGCGGTGTCATCGTCATTGTTTGGATGTATTAAGGTTCGCCGATGTTATGGTCTTCTTTGATTTGCCCTCACTGCAGGGTGTGGTGAAATAATGTCTAAGAAGCGATTGTCAGAGATGGTGGTGTGTATCGGTTTCAGAATCGAATCAGTGTTTCAAATGCTGATGACTCGAGAGAGACGATCTTCGAAGAGGCTTAGAGTTGGCAGCAATTTATTAGTCCAGGTGTTGTAGAGATGAATTTTGATTTGATGCAATCTTTGGGTAGCAAAGGATGAGGAAGGACATGGTGGGAGGTGTCTCGCGGAGGTTGAATTATTAGCAGGCCAAGTATGAAAAACGGAGGTCGAAAAGTTGCTTAAAGGAGATGGTTTGACCGAAGTGGGAATGGCAGAGTAGCATATGGATATGTGGTAGGATAACCATGTACCTTGAGGAAAATTAGAGCGATTTGGGAGGTATGGTGGAAAGTGACTAGGTCCACGGATTATATTTGGAATGTTGGTTACTGTACGGAGAATGATTGAATATGGCAGAAAGGAGTTTGCTTGAAATAAAGAGGGGTGTGAAGATATGATTATCGTTTAAGATGCAACATGACTTTGAGTTTAGAAGGTATTATTGGACTTTCAGTTGATGTCAATGGGGAAAGAACACACTTGTACAGCTGGTGGACGAGCATGGGCTCAAGAGGGTTTACTGAACTCGTGGTAGTTGTACCCGGTGCAGCGTCGTTGGAAGATGTCGGCATGGAATACCATAAGTGGGTTATATCCTGTGAATAGGCTAGCGGTTGCGTGATTTTGATGAGGTTTCTACGAATAGTTCTACTTACTACCTAACAGAAGGTCGAGTATGCGATCATGGCCGATAATTCGGAATGTTTCATGAAAAGCTTAACAAAAGACTTCGAGAAATTTGGCGGGTTAATGGTGCGAGATCATGGTAATTGAGAAGGAGGAATCATGGTGGGCTCTACATTAAGTGATGGTAGCATAAATCTACATGGGGGAGCCCACCGTCTACGATTGGATCACGTGGTTGTCTGCTTGTGCGGTTTCTGGTTATCGATGCATTGGTGGATTATTTATGACTAAGAAAAGAAAACATTAGGGGTAATTCGATCAAGGAACTTGATGAATGTGTGCTATATGCCTTATCGATTCAGGTGCAGGTTTTTGGAAGACTGAGAGTTTATGTTTCTTGTGGATGTAATGTACAAGGAAAGGAATTCAGTCGGTTGCTTCTTTGATAGAGTGTTTATGTGCTAGTAGAGCGATGGAGTTTATTTATATTCGGGACCGAGTTAGAGTAAGTGACTCTCAACAACGTTCCTAGTGGGTTCAAGAATTAAAGTGCAGTGCTTAAGGATTCCAGGTCTGTTGTATGGTTAAGGATCGAGTTTTCGCAGAGGATTACGAACGGGACTTGGAATGTTCTATGTTATCATCGGGTATGCGATGTAGTATTAGAGGAAAGGAAGAAGTAGCTTCGGATTCGCGGAAGATCTTACAGAATTAGTGTACCAGTTGGAGATGCTATTGTGCGCATAAAGACAGTATGAGGTGTTTCATGAGTATTGAGATGATGTGGTTTTGTAATGCGGGTCACTCGGGATGAGTGCAGATTTGGTTCGTTACATTTTTTAATGGAGCTATTATTATTTCTATGGAAAGTCGAGAGAAAATTGGAAGAAGTTGGGTCGGTTAGTAATAGTTGAATCGGCATGATTGTGGCAATGATTATTTCCTTCGGCATGTGAAGTTATACATATGGTTTGTGGTTGCACGTGCGGGCTTGACAACCACCATAACTTGATTGATTTGGGAGGTATTTGATTCAAATAGCCTTGTTGTGTAAATGGATTTTGGAAGAGTCATGACGGTTTATACCACGACTTGAGGTTTGTATTTTCTGGGGTTTAGGAATTCAGTTGCGTGTTGCAATAGTCCTTCCAAAGTAAATTAAGTGAAATGAATCTAACTAATGAAGTGTTTGTTCTACTAGTAGTTCAGGGGTTATGATGAATTCTTGCACTCTCGTGTAGTCGCATGATAGGTGCAGTAAGTGGTATGGGAATTTGAAGTTGAGGATCAAGGTTGCGGTTCGGTGTTGACAAGAATGTCACGAGCTCGAATGAGCATGAAGGAGTTCATATGTTCAGAGTAAGCTGGCATTTTCTTTAGTGTCACCTGAGAATAATGTCCTGTGTAAGAGGCTTTGTGTATTGATTTGCGGACTCTTGGTTGGCTTTACAGAATTAGTATGGTTGGTGGTGTGGAGGTGCACACTTTGCTACCTGGTGCGGAAGGTCGTGGGAGCGTATCCCACGGGAACATTGTATAAGTGTGACATATTAGTCACTTGATTGTTAAAGATTGAAAACAAGCATGGAGATTATGGTACTATCGTTAATGTGAGAGTTATGCCTGGAAGACGCTCTATTCCTTAGGTTGTGAAATGTGGGAGTTGTTCTGGGTTGAGATGGTTTGGCTATTCGCACGTGTATTGAGGTCTCGTGTAGCTTGTGGCGTTATATGAGCAGGATGGCTCTCGAGATGCAGGTCATTTATCGCACCTTAGTTGTGCTTGGGTTTTGTGGCGTATTGCGCTATCCGTCTCCCCAGAGTTGTATTTTTTCACTTGGCATGCTTGTGGACAATATTCGGTATTTCGTAGGCATAAACATTTTGGCTTGATGGGTATGTCCTTATTTATTATTATGTGTTGATCGGGTGGTACGCCGCCGCGGGTACGTTGTTTGGATCAGGTTACACGCCGTAACGGTACCATATTTTGATCGGGTTGCACGCCGCAATGGTATCATATCTGGATCGGGTTGCACGTCGCAACAATGAGATGATGAGTACGGTTCCCTATATCTATTCTTGTGTATTTTGTTTCTAATTCTTTGAGAAGGGTTCATAGTGTCTATTCGACCGTCTTATTCGTTACGCGGCGTTCGAGTTTGTAGCTTGCTGGCGCATTGTTGGCGTCATATGAGATTCTTGGCAGTATTTGAGATGACTTATTGCCTGAGAAGCTTGTACTGGTGAGACGAGGTAATTGGACTTGGGATTAGTGCGATCAGAGTTATGTAAGGTATATTAAAGAGCAAATATCGTTATTCAGTTCAGAATGAGGTAACAGTCCTTGTCAGGAGGAGAGACTCCATGACTTATTGATTTGGTAGGTGGTTATTAGTTTTTACACATCTCCTCTGTCATGTCAATATTACGATTGAGGTGTATCGTGGGCACTAAGTTCGTGGAATTGCAGTTATTATTGTCAGAGAATGTTATTATGGGCAACCGACTTATGTGGTGCATGGTGTGATTTAATCATAGGTGCATGATCATGTTTGGGCATAGTGTGTAGTGATTGATACGGTATTTGTATGTTTGGATCAGGTTTTGTAGAGAAATTCAGAGGTTGGAATTTGGTTCTAAGGCTTTCTGACCAAAATAAAAGGGGGGATCTTCAGTCTGGCTCGAGCTAATGTGCTCAATTAGGTTGTATTGGCACGGGTAGGTGCACGAGGTTTTAAAAAGTGATTTTGGACAACTCTGAAACAATTCTTGGCACGTTCGAGGACGAACATATATTTAAGTGGGGGAGAATGTAACGACCCGATCGGTCATTTTGAGCTCTAGCACGTCGTTCGGTGTTTTGAGACCATGAGTAGCTTCACTTCAGGTATTATGACTTGTACGTGTGGTCAGAATTGAATTTCGGGAAGTTCAGAGTTGATTTGGAAAGAAATTTCTAATTTCGGAAGCTTTAAGTTGAAAGAATTCACTAAGGTTTGACTTTTGAGTAAAATACCTCAGAATCAGTATTTGAAGGTTCTGATAGGTTCGTATGATGATTTCAGACTTGGGCTTATGTTCAGATTGAGTATCGGATCACCCGTGAGCATTTTGGCGGCTTATTATGGAAGGTTGGCAACTTGAAGATTTAAGAATTTCCTAAGTTTGGTTTGAAGTGGGTTTTGGTGTTATCGATGTCCGCTTGGAATTTCGAGCCTTGGAATAGGTTCGTATTGTGATTTATGACTTATACGCAAAGTTTGGCGTAATTCCGGAATGTTTTGATATGGTTCGGGCATGTTCGTCGAATTTTGAAATTTGAAAGCTTAAAGAAGGATTTTGATCGTCGATTCGTAGTTTCGATATTGTTTGGCGTGATTTGAGGCCTCGACTAAGTTCGTAATGTGTTTTGGGACGCGTTAGTATGTTTGATCATATCCCGGGGGCCTCAGGTAGATTCCGGATGGTTAACAGATCGGATTTTGGACTTAAGGTAAAGTTGGAGATTTCTGCGGAAGCTTCATCACAGAAGCGACCTTGCAGAAGCGAGGCAGTGAACCGGATCTTCAGTCTGGCTCGAGCTAATGTGCTCAATTAGGTTGTATTGGCACGAGTAGGTGCACGAGGTTTTAAAAAGTGATTTTGGACAACTCTGAAACAATTCTTGGCACGTTCGAGGACGAACATATGTTTAAGTGGGGGAGAATGTAACGACCCGATTGGTCATTTTGAGCTCTAGCACGTCGTTCGGCGTTTTGAGACCATGAGTAACTTCACTTCAGGTATTATGACTTATACGTGTGGTCAGAATTGAATTTCGGGAAGTTCAGAGTTGATTTGGAAAGAAATTTCTAATTTCGGAAGCTTTAAGTTGAAAGAATTCACTAAGGTTTGACTTTTGAGTAAAATACCTCAGAATCAGTATTTGAAGGTTCTGATAGGTTCATATGATGATTTCGGACTTGGACTTATGTTCGGATTGAGTATCGAATCACCCGTGAGCATTTTGGCGGCTTATTATGGAAGGTTGGCAACTTGAAGATTTAAGAATTTTCTAAGTTTGGTTTGAAGTGGGTTTTGGTGTTATCGATGTCCGCTTGGAATTTTGAGCCTTGGAATAGGTTCGTATTGTGATTTATGAATTATACGCAAAGTTTGGCGTAATTCCGGAATGTTTTGATATGGTTCGGGCGTGTTCGTCGAATTTTGAAATTTGAAAGCTTAAAGAAAGATTTCGATCGTCGATTCGTAGTTTCGATATTGTTTGGCGTGATTTGAGGCCTCGACTAAGTTCGTAATGTGTTTTGGGACGCGTTAGTATGTTTGGTCATATCCCGGGGGCCTCGGGTAGATTCCGGATGGTTAACAGATCGGATTTTGGACTTAAGGTAAAGTTGGAGATTTTTGCGGAAGCTTCATCACAGAAGCGACATTGCAGAAGCGAGGCAGTGAACCGCATAAGTGGCTGGAGACGATCTGGGCTGGTGCAAAGAAATTCCCGCACCTACGTGATTGCAGATGCGACCGATGGAGCGCAGAAGCGGAGGTTGGCCAAGAAAGCCTGGGCCGCAGAAGCGTACATAGTCGCGCAGGTGTGCGAGCGCAGAAGCGCTGGAGGCCCGCAGAACCGGAGGCGCAGGTGCACAACAGGCACCATAGATGCGGCCGGCGACCTGTCCTTGGTTCTCGCAGGTGCGAGATTGAAGCCTCAAAAGCGACTAGGGGACCGCAAATGCGAAAATGTCACTGGGCAGAGTTGTTTTAAGAACGGGATTTGGTTCTTCTTCTTTCATTTTTCACTTGGGTTGGCCGAATTTGGAGAGCCATTTTGAGGGGATTTTCATCAAGCAACACAAGGTAAGTGATTTTCACCATTTACAAGTTAAATACATGGTTTATATATGGATTTAAACATAAAAATTAGTAGAAATTTGGGATTTTGGTAGAAAACCTAGAATTTGGTATTTTTGAATTTTCACCACGAAATTGGATGTGGAATTGGGAATAAATCATATATTTGAGTTCGTAGTATTATGGGTAAAGTTTATCTTCAAAAATTTTCGAAATTCAGGCACGTAGGCCCGAGGGTGGATTTTATTGATTTTTCGAGCGAAGTTGAAAATTGTAATGAATTGATTTATTATGAGTATTAGAGTACATTTTTATTGGTTTGCACATTGTTTGACTAGTTTTGGAGAGACGGGCTTCGGTTTGAGGTGTTTGAGTGGCGTTGGAGCTGGTTATGGAACTTTGGAGCGAGGTTAGTCTCATTTCTAACTCTGTGAGGGGAAATTACCCCTAGGTGATGTATTTCATATGTGCTACTTGTTGCGGGGGCTACGTACGCACAAGATGACGAGAGTCCGCACGTAGCTAAACTCATGTTATTGTCCGGATAGACTTAAGTTCACACCATGCTATAACTGTACTATTTGAGTTGTCCCCCTCCTATTAAATTCCTTTATTTTACATTACGACTTGAGGCTAGACTTACGTAGAGTGATAGATTTGTTATTGTAGAGATTTGACATGCTTCATGATTAGCCGCAGAATAATTGTACTCCTCTTACGAATTTCTCCCGCGCTATGCGTTTTCATCTAAAAGTTTTTCTTAAATTTCATAACTCGTACGTTTATTCGTGAATGGGGTCAAAGACCCATTAAAGTTTCTTATTCAAATGGGACCGGGCCGTTCGCCTCGGCAGTATAATAGATACATCTATGGTTCATGTCGTTCGACCCTAAAATTGCCAAGTGGCTTCTTTTTAGTTTGTCACTTGGCTTAATCACAATGCATACTACCCTCCTTTTAATATAATATAGATATATACTATATAATTTATATAAATAATTAGTATAAAGAAAAGTGTTACAATATATTTTTTTTGTTACTTGATTGAGGTTATTTTATACCAATAAATTTATAAATTATGATAATTTTCTTCTCTCATTAATTAGTATATTTGCTTCACTCTTCAATTTTAATTTATTCCTTTTTATATATAAATTAAGTTATATATATCTACAACCTAATGAATTTCTTTTATAATGTTCTTTTTAGAAACTGCACGAATACAAAAACATCCATGCAATGTTTTCTTTTGGTGTAATTCGACATATTATATTAGGTCATTTATAATTTATTTTAGATATTCATCAATAAGTGTTATTTAATAGAATGAACTACAATTATCATTTAAATTGATTAGAATGAGTAAATATTTTTGTCACCGTCAATGCTAAAAAATTAAGCTACTACGTTATGTACGTTTATTTCTTTTTCTTGTTTGTGATAATAACCGATTCAAAATTTTCGCTTTGAGTTTTGGACCTCAACATCTGATAGTCCATAACTTTATTTTTTGTGCTCTTCTTCCTATATTTGTTTTTTTGTCTTAAATGATTAATTTATTATTTAAAAAGCAAATTTTGTTGTTTGTGTAAATATTTTATAAAATAAATTTAAGAGCCCCTTAATATGATTTTGCCTTAGGCCACGAGATCCGTTGAGCCGCTCCTGAGTATAGGCCCAGTAATTTCTTTGCTTGAAAAATAATCGTATAAAATCACTGGTATGATTGAATCTGGAAAGGTACAAAACATCAGCAATATTTTGGGACACAATATAAATTGTGTTAAAAATGAAAAAAAAAAAAAAAAGAGTGAAAACTTTTGCCTTTACGTACTTTCTTGTAAAACCCGATAAAAAGGTTGTTTACCTTTACCAAACAAACTTTGTCTCGGGAAGTAAAACTCAAGGTCGGCTGTTAAGACCAAACGGCGCCGTACAATTTTCTTTGAACCCAAACCTGCTATATTCTTCCTATCCCTTTTCCATCTTCTATGTCAAAAAGATTCACAAAGATAGGATTTTTATTGATATTTTCGGGGAATAGACTAAAACCAACAACATATACTATACTTCATCCATGGCTACTGACCACTCTGACGA
>AWOL01S0052557.1:6371-19293 GCA_000715115.1 Nicotiana otophora
GTCTTGGCCGCCCCTCCTTGAGCTGACTTGGGCGCCAAGTTAGCTCCTTTGTAGGTTGATTTAGGTGCCTAATTTAGACCCTCCTTGGCTGGTGCTTGGACCCCAATCTACCACCTCTTGGACTTGGACTTGGACCATGAAATGAGTGTAGCACTTAGCTAAATCCTCTCCATAATTCTTGAGCTCTTCTTCCACCAGTAGCGCCTTCTTGATCTCCCATTGAAGCCCAACAACCTTGTCTTGCTTCTCCTTAGCTTGAGACCTTGTGAATGGAGTTTTTGGTGCTTCTAAAGCTTTATCCTTGTCCGTGGAGCTATCATAAGGTCATGAATTTTGAACAATATGGACTATTTCAGATGTTTAGATTAATGTTATTACTACTTGGTATTGCCTGAGAAGGGTGCATTTCAGAAGGCGCATTGTGTTTTGACTTATGGATGCTTCATTGGCATTGCGGTACTCGCCTGGTTGATCGACTGCTGATGTTCAGACTTTTCTATATGGAATGAAGAATTATATAAATATTTCCCATGGGGATGGTTGTGTATGAGAGATAGGTTCGTCATTCGAGTGGTGGAGTTGGGATCGACTATAGTGATTCATGTGTTCTATGGATTTGGAGATCGGGAGTTCTCAGAAGCAGATTGTGTCGTGATTGTGAGCTGTGAAGATGTGGCCAAAGTTAGCCAGATGGTAGTATGTGTTATGGTTAGGTCACTATGGACTTTCGGAGGATTATTTATCTATTTGTGGATGACTGGGGTTGATTTGGGAGCTCATTGGTAGGCCTAATGAGAATGTGTATTCTACACATGGTCGAATTGGTATACTGCTATTGTTGAGGGATGTGCTATGCGGTTAGAATTAATTTTATTCGTATCTTATATGTTCTATGTGTTACTCTTCTATGCTATGAAGGGTTGTGATTTGTTGGTTATATGCACACATAACGTGGTTCTGCTTGGGCCTTGTAGCGGAATTCGAGCGAGATGGTTATTGGGGTGTTGAATGGTTGATTGCGCCTTGGTTATGGTCTTTCCATACGATGGTATATTGTGTTATTTGCTTCTCCATGGTTATGTTCATGCACTTCATGTAGTTGATATCAAATTGCATGTACTTGTTGATTTTGGAGCATTGTGGCTTGAGGTATTTCATATGAGCTGGTGTTTGGATAGGGTCGCGCAGTGCAGCGGGGTTATGTTGGGATATGATCCTTTGTGTGAGATCCGCGTGTCCTAGTTCTACTATGTGTGATGGGTTCTTAGCATTGCGCTTGTGGTGGTATCTGTTGAACTTGCGGGACGGTTCTTCCATTTGAGTCATTTTTCCATTTTTGGATGCAATTGAATTATTGCTTATTGGTGCACGGATTGCACGGGTTGTGGCGTAAGGTTGTTGTATTGGTGTAGAATGTCAGTAGAGTGGTTGTATTTGATGAGATGAGGTCACTCGACCTAGAATGGGTGTTATCAAATTTGATTGTGGTATATTTGGAAGGATAATGTCACAGATCAACTTAGGAATTGGCTATGGTTCTTGTCGAATGAGGGAGAGCTCCACGGCCTGTGGAGTTTGAGGAGTGGTTATGAGTTTCTGCGTGTTTCATTCATCACTGGCCGTGTACGAAGGTTTAGAAGAGGGTTTTAATTGATATGAGGTTCATTATCGGTACCGGGTTTATTTTGAGCACCTACAGTGATTGGAAATTATTGCTACGAGTATGCGAGTTATATGGAATATCATGTGATTACATCTTGGGTTATGATTATGGCTTGATATAGCTTGTTCAGACTTATACAATATGTTGATGCGGGTCTTGTAAGGAATTCCGGATATTGAAAATTGGATTCCAAGGTTTATAGGCTAAGGTTGAAGTGAGGATCTTCAGATACTTTTTGTTATCAGGCTATTATGAATTGGGGTGACGTGGGATCACCCCCGGGTATGTGCATGGTAAGGTTACAAGGCGATTTGATGGCTTTGGAACAACTCCGGGCACATTCGAGGACGAACATATGTTTAAGTGAGGGAGAATGTAACGACCCGACCAGTCGTTTTGAGCATTTGCACTTCTCTCAGTGGTTTGAGGGGATGAGGAGCTCCGTATGATGTATTATGACTTGTGTGTATCGTCGGTTTCGGTTTTCGGATGATTCGGAATTGTTTGGAAGGATGAATTTCACGCTTGAAGCTTTAAGTAGGAAGAGTTGACCAAGTTTGAATTTTAAGTATTTGACCTCAAATCAAAGTTTTAATGGTTCCGTTAGGTCCGGATGGTGATTTTGTACTTGGGTGTGTGCCCGGATTCGTATTTGGATGTTTCTAGAAGCTTTCAGCATTATTTTGCGAAAGTTGGCAATTTGAAGGTTTGGAATGTTTATAAGTTTGACCGGGAGTTGACTTTGATGATATTGGATTCGGATTGTGGTTTCGGGAATTGAAATAGCTTCATTATGTCATTTGGAACTTGTGTGCAAAATTTGAGTTCATTCGGAGTTGATTTGATATGGTTCGGCACGAGTTTCGGAAGTTGAAAGTTTAAAAGTTCATTAAGTTCGATTTGAGATATGATTCATGATTTTGATGTTGTTATGTGTGATTTGAGGCCTCGCGTAGGTCCGTTTTATGTTATGGGACTTGTTAGTATATTCGGACGGGGTCCTGAGGGGCTCGGATGAGTTTCAGACGAGGTTCAAATCGTTTTGGATCATTTTGGCTATGCTGGTTTGTTAGGGATTCTGGTGTGACCGCACCTGCAAAGCCTTGGGCGCATGTGCAGTGCCACAGAAGCGATATTGAAGCACAGGAGCGGAAAGTGCAGCTGGGAGCAGGAATCCGCAAATGCGGAGCTTTATTCGCATCTGCGAAGGCGCAGATGCGGTGGCTTTGGTGCAGTAGCGGGAAGGCGCAGATGCGGAGCTTTTCATCGCACCTGCAATGTCGCAGAAGCAGAGTTTGTTCTGCAGGTGCGAGAGGTCTGGGGTCAGTCATTTATCGCAAAAGCAATTGTTAGGGCTGCATATGCGGTTCTGCAAAAGCGGTGTTTTGGTCGCTAGTGCGACTTACTTGGGCAGGCTCATTATATATCGAGGTATGGTTCTTTTTGTCATATTTTGAGTTGGAGACTTCGTATTTGGGAAATTTTTGAGGCGATTTTCACCACACGGATTGGTGTAAGTATTATCTACTCGGTTTTGATTATATGTCATGAATTTATCTTCGTTTTTGGCATTAAAGAGAAATTTGAGGATTTTTGTCTAAACTTTCATAAAGTGAACTTTTGAGTTTTGAACATCGATTCGGAGTCGGATTTGAGTGCAACTAGTATGATTGGACTCGTAATTGAATGGGTTATCGTATTTTGTAAATTTTGTCAGGTTCCGAGGTGCGGGGCCCAATTTTACTTTTAGGTTGACTTTGGGCTTTTGATTAAAGAATCGACCTTTAACGATTGGGTTTGTCTCCCTTAGCATTATTTGATGTTCTTGAGTTGCTTTTAGCTAGTTTCGAGCCGTTCGGAGGATGGTACGCGCGGGATGGCATTTCTAGAAGGCTTGCTCGGTATTGGATTCGACTTATTCGAGGTAAGTAACATATCTAAACTTGGATTTGAGGGTATATAACCCTAGGAACTGTGTTGTAAAAGATGTATTGAGGTGACGCACATTTTAGGTGATGAACGTGTGGGTGTATACTGAGGAAATCATGATTTTGTCGACTATTAGACTATGACCGTACTTGTCTTGCTGTTATACCTTGTTACATCCATGTTGTCCCTACTTGTTTGATTGTATGAGGTGTGAATCATGTTAAGGCTATATGCTTGTTCTTTTTGACCCACTGAGGTCGTCTCTGCTATTGAGTTATTTGCTTGAATTACAATTACATACTCAGTCATATTCATTCATTTTCATATCATATCTCAGTCTATGTTATCTTTTGTTGTCACATCAGGTTATCATTATTTCGGCTGATTGCCATGAGATTTGTGAGATCGAGAGACTGGAGAGACTGATGACTGAGTTGGGGCCGGATCGTGAGTGATATTAATGGGATCGGGCTGCACGCCGCAATAGGTTTTATTGATTCATGATGGGATCGGGTTGCACGTTGCAGCAAGTTTTATTTATTTATGATGGGATCGGGCTGGACGCCGCAGCAGGATTTATTGATTTATGATGGGATCGAGCTGGACACCGCAACAGGCCATGTTGTCTTATATTAGTGCTTGGTCAAGATCCACCCCTCCGGAGTATGACATACCAGCAGTGAGCGCATGTACCGAGTGCCGAGTGATTGAGTGTCGAGTGATTGAGTGTCAAGTGCCGAGTGATTGAGTGTACCGAGTGATTGATGGTGTGAAAGTGAGATTAAGTACTCTGAGAGTGTGAGTACATGAGTTTATCATTGCGGTGCATTACATTTGACATGAATACTTGGCATGTACGCATAGAGATGCATTTTCTCATGCTAAACGGTATTGTGACATTCATGAATTATGTTGTTGAGATGTAATTTCCTCATACACATTAATATGTAGGCGTAGAGATGTAATTTCCTCATGTTATCTGAGAATGAAATATCTTATATGTTGTTGAAAGTTTTTTGGGAAATACATTATAGTTTTCTGATGTACTCATATTTTTGTGATTTCGGTAAAAGATTTAGATTTTATTGATATACCTGAAAAGCATGCCTATTTTCCGTAACTGTGAACGAGTTATGTATCCTATATCTGAGTTATTACTTGTACTGGTTTTATTATATTATTACGAGTTATTCTTGGCTATTGGTGTTGGACTCTGACCGTTGTCCAAGCTCGTCACTACTTTCAACCTAAGATTAGGTTTGTTACTTATTGAGTATA
This sequence comes from Nicotiana otophora, assembly GCA_000715115.1. Lineage (NCBI taxonomy): Eukaryota > Viridiplantae > Streptophyta > Magnoliopsida > Solanales > Solanaceae > Nicotiana > Nicotiana otophora. Next base: position 11,242 of record AWOL01S0052557.1, read on the forward strand.
TGGGGTCGATTGTACTCATACTACACTTCTACACCTTGCATGCAGATTTTGGAGTTGATGTTACTGTGTATGGTGGGAGCTGGCATTGAGGATGTATCTGCGTTCCGGTTATAGTTGTCTCTTGTTCTTGGTAGCTTTAGATTTATAAATCTGTTTATGTATACTTCGAACAGGTGATGTATTTATTTCATACCAGCTTTATAAACTCTAAATCTTAGAAGTTCATGATTTGTACTGCCAATCTTGGCAAGTTGTATAAAGGTTCAATCATTTCATTATTTATTTTCTCAGTAAATCTCATTTGAATTGGATTATTACTAATTGGCTTACCTAGCGGGTTGTGTTAGGTGCCATCACGACTAGTTGGATTTTGGGTCGTGACACTTATGCTGTAAGGACTTATAATTTGTAGTCCTATGCCTGTGTACATTGTGATATTCATACTAAACTTCTTCACTCCTTTTACTGAAATCTATTCTCATTTCCCTAGGCCATCTTACTTTACCTCCTATATCTTTCATCAGATCTGTTAAGTATGGCTTGGGCACATCAGATCTGTTAAGTATGTGATATTGATACTGAAATTAAAACTATTGTCTATTGTCTTGGGCACGTCTGGCTCCTTATTTGCCCAGGACAATCCACTATTGTTCTTTTCTTTAGCACCCATGCTATCTCAGCTTGTTTATGATCTTCTGTCGCGTCCTTGCCAAGAAGTACCAGTGTAAGGTTCATATCGACCTCTTGAATTACTGTGGCCAGAATTTTCTTGCTTATGTACCGTCTCCGATCTGTTGCGATACTTGCGTTTTGTATATTACCATCAACGCCAAATGGTATTGTCTTATCTTCCTTCACCTAGAATTTGATATTATACTGATAATATATGTCATCCCATGTTACCTGGGTAAATATTTGGAGACTGTCCTTTAATCTTCTGGTAGCCTTTAAACTCTTTTCATACAAATTGTTAGCAAAGGCCAATGATGTCCAATTATCTGGGATCTCTGAAAATATTATCCCATCCTTTTGAACTCGGCCCACAAATTCTCGGAACAACTATATGCTTCCCTTGTGGAATTTTAAAGATATAGTCCATCCGTTTGAGCTCTGGAATATGCCTTAATTAAGGAATCTGCAAGTTCTCCAAAAGAATCTATTGAATTTTCGGGTAAAAGTGAATAAAATGTTAATTCTCTCTTTGTGAGCATTTCCCCCAACGTTTTTACCAGTACCGACTCAATTTCATATTTTATCAAGTTGTTTCTTTGATTCTGGTGGTGTAGGTCGTGACATGATCTTGTGGTTTCGAAGTTCCATCTTATTTGGCAAGCCTCGACATCCTGAATTTCATAGGTATAGGTCGGGGAGCAGCCTCTGGCTTTCAAGGTTGTTAAGAGAACCTTTCTACATTGATCCCTTTGATCATGGACAGAGCCCCTGGTATCCAGTCAATCTGCTCATTCTGCTCTTTGATCTATTTATATAAAGTGTCTTGGAAAGATAAAATTGAGCTCTACAAAATATGAAGCATTAGTGGTATTCGAACCTCCAGCTCCAGTGTCAGCCAAAAGGCCTCTAGTACCAGAACATCCTGGTACAGTAGTTAGGGTGGATCCTGCCAGTTCCACTCTCTGAGATATTGGTGATCCTACATTTGCATTCCCTACTAAGGCTAAAATCACTATATTAATTTGCTGGTTCCAAACCCTTGTTGAGCTATGAATTCGGCCAAATTTGACTGGCCCTTACAGCATCTCCATTTGCAGTTTGCCAATGTGAAGGTTACCTAGAGTTGTTTTGTGAATTCCCTGGAGTCTAGCGTGGAGTTGATTGTTATGATTGTGGCATGCTTCGATGTCCAGTTATTTCATCAATAGCATCTCCAGTTTGGTTTCTAACTAGTATTATCATTTGATTTCCTATCATGATATCCCTTTACTGATGACAAGCAAAGCTCAATGAAGAATTATATTTTGGAATAATAATAAAATTATTTGGTCCCTACAATGGACGCCAAACTATTTAAATAAAAACTAATAATTAGATTAACCAACTAAATTTATAAAATTAAGCCACAAACAATCGAATTAAATTAATTTTTCTTCATTCTTAAATGATCTAGAGACAATTGAAAGAACTGCTGGGCAGGGTTAATGGAAAATCTGGAATATCTCGGGATCTGCTGGTTCAGAGAAGGTATGTATTCGGACACCTGTGACCATCTAGTTCTGTAGTGACTTTGACTGGAAAAAACAAGATGTCCCATGACCGGGTTCTTATTTTCAGTGTTCAAGCTATATGACTCTGAAAGACTTGGTGTTGACTAGGAAATTTGACTAAGAAATACTTGCCACGTGTTGACTCTATGTTGTCACATGTCGTGTACACCTTTTATCAATACAAGTATGTGCCACCAAAGAGACAATAAAGTAACCAATCGACAAATCTAAGGTCAACATTTTTGGTCGGATAATAATAGTGAAAGAATTCACCTAGAACTTGGGAATTGGACAAGAAAATCCAAAAGAAAATAGTTTCTTAAATTTTTGTTTCTCGTACAAGGGGAGGTGCCATGGTATATGCTATTCGTTGATGACATAGTCCTGATTGACGAGACGCCAGACAGAGTTAATACTAGGTTGGATGTTTAGAGACAGATGCTGGAGTCTAAGGGTTTCAAGTTGAGTAGATCAAAAACTGAGTACTTGGAGTGGAAGTTCAGTGATGGGATGCATGAAGAAGGAGTGAAAGTGAAGATTGGTACTCAAGTCGTCCCCAAAAGAGATAGTTTCAAGTATCTTTGGTATATTATTCAAGGCAACGGGGAGATTGGCGAGGATGTTACTCGTCGTATTGGAGCAGGGTGGATGAGATGGAGGCTCGCCTCGGGGGTTTTGTGTGATAAAAATATGCCACCTGGACTTAAGTGCAAATTTTACAGAGTGGTGGTTAGACCGACTATGTTGTATGGGGTTGTGTGCTAGCCCGTCAAGAAGTTCCATATCCAGAAGATGAAAGTACATGAAATGAGGATGTTGAGATGGATGTGTAGACATACTAGGAAGAACAGGATTAGGAGTGAAGTTGTTAGGAACAAAGTAGGAGTGGCATCTGTGGAGGACGAATTGCGGGAATCGAGGCTAAGATGGTTCGGGCATGTGAAGAGGAGAGACATAGATGCTCCGGTCAGAAGGTGTGAAAGGTTGTCCATGGAGGGTCTAAGGAAGGAAAGAGGTAGGCCTAAGAAGTATTGGGGAGAGGTAGTTAGGTAGGACATGCCATTGCTCCAGCTTACGGAGGATATGACCCACGATAGAAAGGTATGGAGGTCGAGGATTAGTGTTGTAGATTGACAGATAGTAGTGGGTTCCTCCTAGGCTTACCAGTAGTACTAGGACTATTTTTGTGTTATCTTATTCATGGTTCTTTATTATTACATGATGTGTCATTCGCGCCAGTTACTATAATACATTGTTGTTACTATTGTTTGCTACTTGTTGCTTGATCTCTACTGTTCCTTGAGCTGAGGGTCTATCGAAAACAACTTCTTTATCTGCATAAGGTAGTGGTAAGGTTTGCGTACATACTACCCTCCCCAGATCCCATTTATTAGAATACAGTGGGTTTGTTATTGTTGTTGTTGTTGTAATTGCTTGGTAATAAAGAAAATCCAATTGGAGAATAGTGACACAAAGGCATTGGTAGTCAAACTCGTGCATGATAATTCAAACTCTTGACCACTAAATTATGATGGGGGCTTAACTGTAATTATAGGAGAGTGGGGAATAGTGGGAAGCCATGCCGAAATCAAGTCATGGGGAGCACTAATAACCTTTATTTACCGAGTCAATAGTCTTCTTGTACCGACCATCTTCCGGAAATAAACCACCTTCCCTTAGACACGTAGTAATAGGAAAACCAAAAAAAAAAAAATATCAATCTCAAACAAATTTCCTCTAACAAAATTCCATGAAAATGTCCCATTTTACTACTTGATTCATTTTTCCGCAGTTGCATGAATACATTCTTCGGATCCCTTCTCTTTTGCTCCTCCATATCCGTTTAGAAAGAGCAAATGGAGAAGAATAATGACAGTGGCTGTCCAACATCAGATATTGATCCATTCAAAAATAGTGTTTCCACATCTGATGAAAACTCGGAAGCCCCTGAAAATATGGAAACGTTCTCCAAAATAATAGAGTCCAGGATTGCAAAATATAATTCTGGTGAAATACCGACCAGATTCGGTAAGATGACAGAGGAAGAGTCATTTTTCCTTGAAGCCGTGATGCATTTATCCAAATTGACAAATGTCATCGCGAAATCATCTCCGTCAGGGTCAACGTTGTTGAATTGGACCAATTTGGTCTTGCAACGAGCCATGACTTTCATGGAAGAAGAATTCCGAACCTTATTAGAAGATTTCGGAGGTTGTTCCAATTCAAAAGTGGATAAAAATTCGGATTATCCATCGTATCCGCCCGAGGTCGTGACAAGAATGAATCGAATAGCCACTGCCATGATCTCAGCCGGGTTTGAAACAGAATGTTGTCAAGTATATTCAATTTCACGAAGAAACGCATTCTATGAGCAACTGAAAATGCTCGAATTCGAGAAGATAAACGGAGATGATGTACAGAGAATGCCATGGGATTCTCTAGAAGGAGAAATCACCCAATGGATAAATGTTGCGAAGAGCTGCTCAAGCACTCTGTTCCCTGGCGAAAGGAGACTCGGGGAATCAGTTTTCTTCGATTCTCCAATGATCTCTCAAAGCCTATTTAGCAACCTGGCACGTTCAATTGTAATTCAGATTCTTGACTTCGCTGAGGCGGTCTCCAGGACAAAACGCTCCGCCGAGAAACTTTTCAAATTTCTAGACATATACGAAGCCATTCGCGATCTAGTTTCTGCCATAAGTGAATCTTTCTCCAATGATGGTGAGCACGAACTGAAATCAGAGATCTTAGCCACGAGAGATAGGTTCGGGGAGGCAGCCGTCAACGTATTCTGTGATCTCGAAAGTTCCATCAAGAACGATGCAGCTAGAACACCGGTCCCTGGTGGTGCAGTGCACCCGCTCACACGTTATGTCATGAACTATCTAAAATACGCCTGTGAATACAGAGACGCCCTTGAACATATTTTCCAAGAACACGCAAAGTTGGAGGCATATTCCTCCGCCACGTCACCGTCCAAATGGAAATCATCACTGGATATTGATCACGTTGAGAGCGAAAGCCCACTCGATGACGTAGCTGCCACGATGCCCTTTTCAACACAGCTCATGAAAATAATGGAACTGTTGGATTCAAATCTAGAAGCTAAGTCAAACTTATATAGAGACCCTTCTTTGCGTGACATATTCTTAATGAACAACGGCAGATACATCTTACAAAAAGCCAAAGGATCCACGGAGGTCCGCCAAGTGATGGGCGACACGTGGTGTCGAAGAAGATCAACGACCGTGAGGCAATACCACAAGAATTACCAAAGAGAAACATGGGGAAGAGTGTTACAAATACTAAGTCACGACGGGATGCAAATGAATGGGAAAGTGACAAAGCCAGTAGTGAAAGAGAGGTTCAAGAATTTCAGCACAATGCTCGACGAAATCCATCGTACGCAGGGCACTTGGGTGGTGAGCGACGAGCAGCTTCGGTCGGAGCTAAGAGTTTCTATATCGGCGGTGTTGATTCCGGCGTACAGGTCCTTCTTTGGGAGATTTAGGCAGTATTTAGACAATACAAAGCATGCAGAGAAGTATATAAAGTACCAGCCTGAAGACATTGAAACTTTAATTGAGGGCCTTTTTGACGGCAATCCTACATCTATGGCACGGAGAAAGACGTAAGCCCATATAGTTGTGGTCTTCATGCTGCACAAACACTCCTCAAATAATTATAATCTCATTTATCAGATTTTTGTATGATATTTATTACTACTACTAGTTTCTTTAAATTTCGTTTCAGTTTTCTATTTCTAATCTTTCGATGCTACATTTAAATGAATCAACATCATGCAGATATTTTTGTTGCACTTATGAGTACTTGCGCTTGTCTTAAAATCTGTAGGGGTTTCGACTGAAGACGAAAAAAACTGAGTACTTGAAAATGAATTTTAATTTTGTTTAGCCGAAAAACGGATAGAGTTGAATTTGTACGTAGTTCATAGCTTAATACAAATCGTAAGAATAAATAGAAATATCAAATATGCATCGCAAAGAATAAAAAATAAATAAGGTTGTAAAGAAGATGATTTTTAGGACTAAGGAGATGAATCAATTTATGAAGCTTAAAAGAGTAACTCTTGAATATAGGAGAATATGGTGCTTGAATTACAATGTAAGCCAAAGAACTGCCTTCTACAGAAATGTAGTCATCCTCTTTATAGTGGAGGATTCTACTTTAGATATTATTAAAAATACATAGTGGAGAACCCATGATAAATCAGTTTTTCCCTAATTTCTGCCGAGATTCTCTCCCTTAGTGTGTTTGCAACGACTCTTGTCTGTGAGCTCGATCGGCCTCGGTGCTGGTCGGTATTGCTTCTAGAGCTCGATGTGGACTCGGAATCAGGTGATGATTCGAGCTCGGTATCGGTTGGCCTCTGCCCCTTAAGCTCGAAAACATCTCATTATAGTTCGATTGGGACCCGAACTCGATAATGACTTCGAGCTCGGTGTTTGACCTATACCTGAAATCTGAAGCTCGTTCATACCATCTTCGGAACCCATCTCGATGTTACGAAGTTTTTCTTCGATCCATTATGTTTTGACCTCGATCAATCGTACGAAGACCGAAATCTATTTCGACCGTATATAGATAGTCCCCTCATTTCTCGGAAAGGATGTGGTGAGAAACGATATGATTTCTCAATGGCTCGATTGGATAAGTGCTGACGTTTGCATCGAGCCCGACCATGACGTCCGTGATAGTTGTCTGTCGATTTAGCTTACCAAGGCATTTAATGCTTGTCAGACGGTGGTCGGCCACTGCTGATATTGAACCGTCATTGCTTCAATCTATAAATAGCCCTTCCGTCCACCATTTATCACTTTTACTTCTTCAATCTTCAAAAACAATTTAAGTTCTTTTTTATCTTTTCTGAGTTCATTCGCTGATCTGTGACTCTTTTCTGCAAAATTCTTCTTCTAAACCACCAAATCTTTGTCACCTTCTTTAAATCCAAAAATGGTGAAGACATCAAAAATCGTCCCCCTAAAAGAAAAGGCTTCTTCTTCCCAATCAGCCACCGACAAAACACCGGTGGATCCACAGCCTGAGGAGTGCGTTCCGGCGGCATGTGTTCTTACCTTCGATTTCCAACTCGATAAAGGTTCGTCGATTCTTGGCCGATGTGAGCCCGTATCGAGATATATTTGTTCGATAATCGGGGGGTATGTCGAGCAGATAAAAAAAGATTGTAACTGGGAGAACAAAGAAGTGGTAGTGCCGTCTCCCGAAGAGGATATTACTACTCACGTGAGAGGGTTTCTAAGTGTGTACACTTACCCTTTCACATTAGGTCCCCTCGACCCTGTTATCATAGATTTTTGTCGCAAATACCTAATAACACTAGGCCAGATCCAACCTTCTTTTTGGCGGATCGTTATTTTGATATGATACTTTGTGAATAAAATCGAGGGGATGCCTTTCACCCTCGATCATCTCATTCAATTGTACCGTCCTCGCCTTTTTCGAGGAGGGTTAATAAAACTTCAACGTCGAGCTACCAAGGCTCTGTTCTCGAGTATAGACGAGGACAGGGATCGAGACTGGATGGGCAGGTTCGTTCGAGTAAGGACTTCGGACCTGATTCTGAATGAAAAGATACCTTTTCCCGAGGAGTGTGTCACGCCCCAAACCTGAAGGGACGTGGCTGGCACCCGGTACCATACTCGGCCCGAGCGTACCACTCTGTAACTGTGAACTCTAGAGGAATAACCCTCAACCTACGCCGATGAGACCATATTCTGAATCATCTGAAAATATCGTCTGTCTCATCTAAGGGGTAAACATACCCGAAAACTCATATATATATATAAAT
>AWOL01S0052557.1:20142-54339 GCA_000715115.1 Nicotiana otophora
TCATAACATAACCTACTTATCAATTTAAACACCCTGGTCTCACTCCAAAAGTACATGTTATAACATTCCCAATTTGTCGACTTTCGACGAAACATTATTTGTTTTCAATTCCTTTAGCTTCTGAAACTTCCAACCATCTTTGTACTTGTTGTTCATGATCTTCAATATTTGTAACCTCCGAGGTAATATGATTAACTTACTTTGCAAACCTTTCAAATATGATTTCATTTTTGAGCTTACATCAATTGACTTATGACGACTCGTACGTACGAAAACATGGGTTGTAACAGAGTGGAACATGAAGCGTAAGTGTAATTCTACTATTATCTCCTACTATTTTGTCCTTTCATTTCTTTTCTCACCGATATCCCCCTTTTTGTGATGCAGTAGTTCCCTAGATGCCCGGTGCAGTGCCCGATCTCAAGGACTGGGTATGGAATCTGGTTTCGACCTCCTCATACACCGAGCGCTCATGGCGTGACTTGTCAAAGGGTCGATGGGAGGCCAAAAATCATGGTAAGCCCCTTTCTCGTATTTTTTGGTAGTTCGAACAAGATGTTTTTCATACACTTTAATAAAATTTCCCGTATGTAGGTGTGGGAAAAGATGCGGTTTTGAGGCCCTCGTCCGTCGAGAAAGAGGCTTCGGCCTTTGTCCCAAAGCCGGTGAAAGATAATAAGAGGAAAAGAGCCTATGTTCCCGAAGATCCAAAACCAAAGAATAGGACGGCTTGTAAGTCGAGCAAGAATACCATTCCTTTGACCGTAGAATCAGTTCTGCGTCTAAGAGATGAAGACGGCGAAGAAGAAAAAAATGATGAGTCCGCGCTGGCGGCCTGAACGAAGAAGACCACCGACGTTCTACAAGCAGCTGGATCGATGGTGGTCATAAGGCTCCGCCTCGAATTGAGGATATATCGGAGAGAGATTCGGGCAGAGTCCTTGAGTTGTTGGAGATCGAAGATGCTTCCCATCGAAGCCAACGGATGGGGGATATGTTTGAAGGGGCTCTCCCCGAATCTCTTCGAACCGAAGAGAATGCTCCAAGTGATTCACTTGGGGCAGTGGCAATCGAAGACTCACCCACCTTCCCTGCTTTTTCCGCAAGGGCGATTCGGGAAGCCCAAGCTTTGGAGGCCCTCGAACTAGACATGCCCCATGATTGAGAGAATCCTTTTCGTGACCTGTTTACCGGTGTCGAGAACGCTGCCGGTACAAGTGACACATCAGATCTTTTTCACGAAGTGTAGCAAGCTTTGAATCAGGTAAGACTTAAATTATTTTGTTGGCATTACCTTTATGTTTGCTTTTCTTTTCTAACTTCGTTTCTTCTTTCTTTGCAGGCCGCGACAGTTCATCGAGAAGCATGTTCTGGATCCTGAATCGAGCTGCGTCGATATGAGGCCGACCTTCAATAGGTTACGGAGGATAGGAACTCCCGTAAACTCCTCTTAAGGCAAAGGGGAGAGGAAATAAAAGACCTCCGAACTGAGTTGGCCAAGGCTTACCAAGATTAGACCGATATGTCCGAGCAGGTAATGATACTTTTAAAAGCCTATGGGCTCGATACCGGAAAGATAGCTAATTATTCGGCCTCACAGTTGTAGTAGAAAATTGAGATAGTTGGGAAACTCCGTGAGGAGGTCGATGTGATAAAAGCAGAGTCTTTGAAGTGGAAAGAAGGTATGGATTACTTGGCTGCAGAGAAAGAAAATGCTCGAGCCCAATTATCATCGGCTGAAAACCAACTTCATAGTATGAAGGAGAAAAGCTGAGTTCAAGCAAGAAGAATAGAGGAGCTCGAGTCTGGGTTGGCCTCTGAACTTGCCAAGGCCGAATATAACGCCGAAAAGGCAAAGGCCGATGCGGATGCACTCGTGGCCATCTATCGGGCCGATGCTGAAGTTGCCCAGGTCCAAGCAAGAGAGGCAGCCGAGACTGCCGATACTCGAGCACATTGGGATGCTGAACTTGCTATGTGCCGATCTCGGAGGGAGACCCTCGAGAGATCCATGCTCGAGGTTTCGATCTCGATGAAGAGATAAAAAGGGCTAAAGAACTCGAAGCCGATGCTGAAGCCTTGGCTTTCGATGATGATAATGATGACGATGATGGGAGTAAGAGTGGGTCCAAGAATGGGGGGAGCCCGGTGGAAAAGAGACCACTCGCGGAGATAACCAAGAAACTTAGCCCTTAGTTTCTATGTTGTAATAAATCATGTAATTAATCTTGTGTTTATATATATCTTTTTCTTTTACCGACTTGCTTCTGTTTTGTTCCTGCCTTGTGAAGATTTTATTCATGCCTTATGAATATTTTCATAAGGATTTAGGCAATTTGATCGAATTTGGACTTCGCAGCCTTTATAACCGAGTGAGTGCTTACTCAAACTTGAAATAAGGTAGCCCATAAGCTTAGTAGTCGAGTTGATTGATTGTTTGAACTTGAAGTGATGTAACCCTTAGGCTTATTAGTTAAGTGAGTGATTCGAACTCGATGTAATATAGCCCGTAGGCATAATGGTCGAGTGAGTGCTTGCTCGAAATCGAAATAAAAGTTTACTTCCTAACCCATTAACTCATTCTTATTTTAGTTCTTGTGATTTTGTGCAGCCACGTGTTGAAAGACCTTTTGAAAGGAGGGGTGAGGCACGAGAAATGGTGTCAAATAATCTAATTAGATTCCAACATGAATTAGGCAAAACTAATTCTTGTTGGATGGTGGAAGATAAAAGTTTGGTTAAATTCTTTGTTATTGAACCTTTTGACTATTTTAATTCTTATTTACAGGTTTATGACATGGAGTTTCCTAAAGCCATTGCTAAGTTGGAATCATTGCATAAAAGAATACAAGGTGATGTTGTTCCATTAGTAAGTAAATCCAAGTATGATATGTATAATTGGTTCATTCACATTCTCGGCCTTCCTAGAACACCTGGGGTATTTTTGGAGGTAATGAACTATACTCTTATTTCTTATGTTGGTGACTTTATAATTTTTGTGGATGATGATATTTTGATGCATATCAAGTCATTAACTGTAATATCTAAGTTAAAGTGCAAGAGTAATTTGCTTCCTTTTGAAATTGAGTATGACATAGATGATTATGCATTTCAACTTGGTGGAAAGAGGTATGAAATTTATGAGAAGAGGCTTGCTAATGAGTTAAATGTTCTTTCTTCTCTTATTCAAGTGTCTAATGAGTTTTCATGTGATAAATTGCTAGAATGTGAGTTTTGTTGTTTGATGGGAAGTCATTCCTCTAGGCATGTTGATTGTGAGCCTGTAAAAGTATTTGCTACTATTAAAGAGGATATGCATGATTATTGTGACGTTAGTGATCAAATACTCTTTCATGAACCTATCTATGACTCTTTCTGTGACAGTTTGAGCAATTATTAGTTACCTCATCCTTTATGAATGCATGCTTTACCTCAGACTAGGGTCTTCTCTTTTGCTTCACCGGTCTGAACCTAGGGTCCAAGCTTAGCCGATGCATCGTTATATCCGGTGGGATCCTTGTTATATCTAAATGGGACCAAGCAAAACAATTTACATTATCGATAAGAAATTGAACAAGTTTTTTCCTGAGTTCGGGGGTTAACCACGTTCCCAGGTATACCTTTCGTTCGGGACAGTGCTCGATTAGTATGACTTGCTCCAATTCCTCAATCGTTGATTGGGTAGCATCGGAATCATCGGGAACTATAAAGGATCGAGGGATCCTTTGATCATCATCTTCATCGATCTTCTGATTGGGTTAAAGCTGATGTCTGTGAATGCTATTTGGCATCTCGTTCCCCTTCTAAGTCCGATCCCTTTTTTCGCGATGGTGAGGATATCAGATACGCTTCCTCGATGGCAAATATTTCTCTTGCGGCTAGTTGTTCTCCGTACACTGCTTTGACTCCCCTCGATGTTGGAAATTTAAGAACCTGGTATAGGGTCAAAGGTACAGCTCTCATGTTGTGGATCCATAGCCTTCCAAAAAGAGTGTTGTACCTCATGTCGCCTTCAATTACGTGGAACTTCATTTCCTGGATGGTCCCGGCCACATTTATCGGCATAATTATCTCACCTTTCGTGGTTTCACATGCTATGTTGAATCCGTTTAGAACTAAGGTTATGGGTACGATCTGGTCCTATAGACCGAGCTGTTCTACAACCTTCACTCTAATGATGTTGGCCGAGCTACCTGGATCAATTAACACATGCTTAACTTTAATTTTATTCATAAGTACGGATATTAACAGTTCATCGTTATGAGATTATATGACTCCTTCTGCATCTTCATCATTGAAGGACAAAGTTCCTGTGGGTGCGTAATCCTGAGTTCGAGATCGCTTTTCCCTCACAATCGATGTCTTAGTGCATTTAAGCACCGTCCCTTGAGGGGTATCAACGCCGCTGATGATCATGTAGATGATGTGTTGTGGTTCCTCTTGTTCATTTTGTTTGGTGAAATCCCTGTTTTTGAAATAGTTCTTCGCCCTATCGCTTAACAATTCTCGAAGGTGCCCTTTATTGAATAACCGGGCTACCTCCTCTCTTAATTGCCTTCAATCTTCCGTTCTGTGGCCATGGGTGCCATGATATTCGACATTTGATTGGGATTCCTTTGGGCAGGATCGGTCTACATGGGTCGAGGCCATTTAGTGTCTTTGATGTGTCCTATAGCCGACACGATGGCAGATGCATCAATGCTGAAGTTATACTCCGATAGTCGAGGTGCTTCCTTAGATTCGGTAGGCCTGTCAAACCCACTTCTGTCCGTCAGCCCCCGAGACCCTTGACCTCGATCACTTCTTCTGTTGCTTTGTCCGGGGTTACGTCTCGATTCATTGATTCTATGGTTTCCATTATACGGTCGGTATCGGTCCCTGATCAAAACTTATTCTCGATTGATATCCCTTCGAGCAGCGGGTTCAGCCCCCAACTGATCATCTTCAACTCTAATTTTTGTTTGGTACCGATTGTACACGCCGACCTAAGTGATAGCTGGGTACTCGATCAGGTTGTGCTTCAGCCGCCGTGATGCCGTCGAACTTTGTTCGTCCAATCCTTGAGTGAAAGCCTGAACAGCCCAATCGTCTGCGACTGTGTCAGATCCATTCGTTTCATTTGAAAATGAGATACGAACTCCCTTAGCATCTCGTTATCTTTTTGTCTTACCTTGAAAAGGTCTTATTTCCTTGTTGCGGCCTTTATGGCCCCAGCATGTGCCTTTACAAAAGAATCTGCTAACATGGCAAATGAGCCGATCGAATTCGGTGGTAGGTTGTGATACCAAATCATTACTCCCTTCGAGAGGGTCTCTCCAAATATTTTTAACAACACAGATTCGATTTCATCGTCCTCCAAATCATTGCCCTTGATGGCACACGTATAAGAGGTGACGTGTTCGTTGGGATCGGTCGTTCCGTTATATTTGAGAATTTCGGGCATACGGAATTTTTGGGGGATTGGTTTTGGGGCTGCGCTCGAGGGAAAAGACTTTTGCATGAATATTTTGGAATTCAACCCTTTTATCATTGGTGGAGCCCCCGGGATCTGATCGACCCTGGAATTATATGTTTCTACTTTTTATCGTTGGCTTCGACTCGCTTTGTGAGGTCCTCGAGTATTTTAGCAATTTCTGGAGTAGTCCCCGATTCTTGCTCATTTGACCTCACTATGGCTGGCTCCGTTCTGTGGAAAATTTCTCGAGGTGGACTGGGCTTCGGCCTGCTTGGTAGCTGGGTTTGGCTCTGCAACTGAGCTATCGCTACCTGTTGGGCTTGCAACATTTCAAAAATCATACGCAAGCTGACGCTGTTTTCCTCAATGTTATGGGTGTCTCGAGCTGCAGAACGAGTGCTACCATGAATGTTATTTTCAGGTTCTGAATGTAGGTTCTCCTCAATGGCCACATGCGAATTGATATCTAACGACACTCCGATCCGAGCTCTAACGGCGTTGACAAGTGGTCTTTCGGTACTGGGTGTCAAGTTGTTGTTCTCATCTTGAAGACCAGCTTCATTGTCGATAGGTAAGGCCATTTGATTGGTAGTTAGTCATTGCTAATCCGAAATCCAAGATACTTTCGGAAAGAAGCGCAAAACGGTGTATTTTTGCAGATTCGTATCAAATAACCACTGTTATCCTTAGCCCCACGGTGGGCGCCAAACTGTTTACCGGAAAAACGGATAGAGTTAAATTTGTACGTAGTTCTAAGGATATATGATATAGCTTAATACAAATCGTAAGGATAAATAGAAATATCAAATATGGATTGCAAAGAATGCAAAATAAATAAGGTTGTAAAGAAGATGATTTTTAGGACTAAGCAAGATGAATCAATTTATGAAGCTTAAAAGAGTAACTTTTGAATATAGGAGAATATGGTACTTGAATTACAATGTAAGCCAAAGAACTACCCTCTACAGAAATGTAGTCATCCTCTTTATAGTGGAGGATCCTACTTTAGATATAATTAAAAATACATAGTGGAGAACCCATGATAAATCAGTGTTTCCCTAATTTCTGCCAAGATTCTCTCCCTTAGTGTGTTTGCAACGGCTCTTGTCTGTGAGCTCGAGCTCGATCGGCCTCGGTGCTGGTCGGTATTGCTTCTAGAGCTCTATGTGGACTCGGAATTAGGTGATGATTCGAGCTCGGTATCGGTTGGCCTCTGCCCCTTAACCTCGAAATCATCTCATCATAGTTCGATTCGGACCCGAGCTCGATAATGACTTCGAACTCAGTGTTTGACCTATACCTGAAATCTGAAGCTCGTTCATACCATTTTCGGAACCCATCTTGATATTACGAAGTCTTTCTTCGATCCATTATGTTTCGACCTCGATCAATCGTACGAAGGCCGAAATCTATTTTGATCGTATACAAATTTACTTGAAGAAAGAAGAAGTTGAAGACTTAAAATACTTATCAAACAAAATAGCAGTTAATACTGATTACCAAACCAAATTCTGAGGTGTCGGTATCAATTTATGCCGAATTGCTCCACATATAGTCCCCCGAACCACATTTTCTAAACGAACCAGAGCCAATCCGAATTGATCTTGTAAAAGATCTGCTACAGAACGAATACGTTTATTTTTCAAATGATTCATATCGTCAAGTGCACCCATTCCAAATTTCAGCCCAATCAAATGATCGGTGGCTGCCAATATATCTCGTGGTAACAAAAATGTATTGTTCTGGGGTATATCAAGGTTCAGTCTTCGGTTCATATTTCGTCGACCAATCCTTCCTAATTCACATCTTTGTTGAAAGAATTTCTTTTGTAATTCCTTACATAAGGATTCAGAAAATACCGGATCGCCACCTACACAAGCAAATTGTTGATAAAACTCCAAAATGGCATTTTCTTTTGACCCAATTTTTTTTCTCTCCTTATCACTCAGAAAAGACAAAAAAATTTCAGGATAGCAAACATTCTCTAGAATTTCTCTTAGATTCAAACCCATAGCTGATGATAGAACTAGAATAGATACTTTTTGTTTCCTACTTACACGAGCCCATATCCTTGNAATTCTGAAGTTCATGATCAAATCATTATTTGCAAATATTGAACTTCCCTATTTGAAAATAATGAAATACGTAATCTTTTGGCTCGAAGGGGTTCAGATATTCGGTGAAGTGCATGATGACACTATCTTTCATTTTTTGTGTTAGGGTGTGCATGATGACACCATCGCCTCCCCATTTGCCCTCCACCCACCCCTCAGCCACCAACCCCTACCCCACCAAATTGATCGTGCCCAATTCTAATCCTAAAAAGATTAAGCGGTCGCTGCAAAAATATAATCCAGTCTTAGAGTCCGGAGACGAATCCCACATAGAACTAAGGCTTGACAACAACTGTTAAATATCGCTAAGAAATACAGGTTCAAATAATTTTCTAGTTATAAAGATTGTGATTTTTATTTTAACTATTCAACTAACAAATATTAAAGTAGTAAAACTATCAACTAAGATACGAAGGGCTGGAAACAAGATTAAGGAGGACTAGAGTTATGATTTTCCAATTTTTGGAATTCTCCCCGCTACGTCTCCTATAATTTTGCCTAAGTATTCTCTACTGATCGTGAGCATTTAAGGTGTCATAATTCTCTCCCGAGCAACTACAATAATTTACTAGACACTCCCAAAATACGCTAGCTGGCACTATCTTATCGTTCACTATGGCCACGTCAAGACTTTGGTATTCATATACCCACCTTTAAACTCGCCGTATTGATTCCTCACATACATTAAGAGTGATGTTATTCAACGACCACCTAAATATGTACTTTTTTCCAAGCAATACATAATAAATAGGCACAGTCAATTGATGGTCATTCAATCAACCAAAATAAGCATAAAGTTAAACAAGTAGAGAAATTCAAATGCTAAATTATATTAAAATGTAACAAGGATTCATTTTACAAAGGTTCCATCAAAATCCTAGAAAGAAATTTCGCTACTCATAGTCATGCTAACAATCATGATAATATTTGAAAGCATTCAAATACATATTAAGGAAGAACGGAGAGAAAGCTCTTGTGATTTTTTGCTTCCAAGTGTTCCCGTAGCCTTCTTGCCTCTCCAATAATGTTTCCCTTTACAAAATAGGTTTAGAACTCCTTTTATTGATGTTGAGGGCCTTTAGGGTCGAAACTACCAAGTCCTAGCCGAAAAAGGAAATGTTTCCAGCTTCGGTGTTTTGAATCGCACCCGGCGCAAAGCTGGGCACCCAACTCTATGTAGTGTTGTCTTTTGCATTTTGACCTATGCCTGGCTCAAACCTGGATGCCAAAAAAATCATACTCCTTTAAATTCTTCCATTTTAGCTTTAATTTATGCACAATTCTTCCATATCACCTCTGATTGACCCCTACATATAAAAACACCATGATTAAGCTTGAGTTACTAATATTCGCACTACATTTAACAAGGTCGAGGTATAATACAAGGCAACTTACATGAAAAAATACAGATTTTTAGCCAAACATCACCACCCTACACTTAAGCTCTTGCTCGTCCTCGAGCAACCTAGCACTTTGCTACCCCAACAACACCACACAAGACATCGTATAACGGAGGAACATTTAGCAATTAAAACGCTACACCTGATAGCATCGTAGGAAGCTCGAATCTATTCAAGGACAAGGATGAAGCTTTGGAATCTCAAAGAGGGCCTTTAACAGGATGTCAAGCTAAAGAGTTACAAAACAAGGTCATTAGACTTCAAGTACAAATAAAGAGTTATTAATTGGGAGGAAGAGCTCAAGGATAAAGGATATGAATTGGCTAGGAATTACAATTGTTTTATGTCCCAAATTTATGTCCAAGAAGAGGAGGATTGGGTCCCAAGAGACATCCTTTGAAGAAGGTCCTAATCAGTCCACTTTTGGACCAATTTGGCACCTAAAATATGTCCAATCTTGCAGCCCATGAAGTCCCATATAAAGCCACATTTTTATAACATAAAAATGACTTACTTAATGTCCAAAAAGGGTATATAAGCGTGCTAGATGTTGAGTGCAAGTTGGTGCCATGTTGCTTCAAATTTCCTTCAAGATTTTCATGATTTCTAAGATTTTCAAGATTCTATCCAAGATTGGTTTGTGACTTATTTTCATATATTTTGGGACTATATTTATTGCTTTCCTAGTTAGTTAAGGTTATGTATTTCTTTTCCTAAGATTATTGGAATTACTTTCCAAGAATGACTTGGTTTTTGCTTCCTAGTATTTTCATTTTCCTAAGGTAGTTGGACTTGTTGTCCAAAGTTGTTTAGGACTTTATTTTCTTATTTTTTTTTAGCCTTCCTTAATTTCGTGACCCCTCCTACCTATAAAGGGGGTTTCTTCTTTGTTTTTAGACTTAGATTATTATAAACTATTATCAATAAAAATTGTGAGATTTTTCTTGCACTCTTGTGTGTGGCTACTCTTGGATTCACTACTAGAAATTGGAGCTATGACAACGCTTTTTATTGCTATGGATTAGTAATCGTTGCTATAGATGGTGTATTGTTACGGTTTTAACCGTTACAAAAAATTATTGGAACTACCGGGGCACTTAGCAACCGAACCGTTCTGATAGAGGTATTTATGGTAACGGTTATATCTATTGTTACGGTCATTAATTCCCTCCTTATTTTTCACCCAAATTTTCTATACCCGCTAAAATTAAAGGGACCCACAATCTGATTTTCAATTTTTATTTTTTAGCTTTTATATCTAATAAAATGCTAAACCCCTAATTTTAGTTTTTATATCGGAAATAACGAGGAGATACAAAGGCGATTTCGGACTCGATCTCCTCCAGGCAATTTCGGACTCGATCCAAGCGCATCCATCAACAGTTTCTCCAAATCTGAAAATCGTTAATTGGAAGGCTTAATTTCGGACTCCAGGCTCAACAACAGAGGCGGCGTGCTAATTAATCCTTTAGAGTTTCTGAAAATCTGAAAATCGGTAAACAACTCTCTCCTTTCGAGTTTTGATTTCTAATTTCTTGTTCTTTGTTGCAATTAAATATGCATAATGGCCGTCGCAAATCTAATTTGATATCTTAACTCGTGTGGGTGTTGAAGGCTTAATTTTTAGCAGCTTTTTTAATTTGTTTTTGTTTAAATTTCTGGGTTGTGTTTTTGTTTAAATTTTGGTGTTTCTGTAAGTTTCCTTCACATTATTTTGATAGTGAATGAAAAGGGCTTGTTGTTTAAATGGATGATATAAGCCGCGTGCAACTGAAAATGATTAGAACTTGTGTTCGTTGAAATCAAGCTGTCGAAGAGATGGAGTTGGTTACAGTGAGTATAGCAAGCAGTGTCATCCATTTGTTAATTGGAAGTCATCCACATTCTTAAAGGCCTCTGAAAAATGGCACTTCTTTCTAAAGGGACTGAGAATAGTCATTCTCCCCGTGAGGTATTGCATTTCGTCAATAGAGACAGATAGTTTCATCTCGGGGAGAATTTGGATTGTTTATTCTCTTGATTAGCCTTACATCTCTCTGTAATTAGCTAATAACTCATTAAGATCCTTAAGCTGATCTCTTAGCTTTCCTTATTAACACCTGATCATTAAGCTATGGTCCCTTATTAAATTGATCATCTTTCTCCTCCGACTTGGTTTCGCTGAGCTCTCCTGATATATGATCCTAAAATCCAAATAAAACTATATGAGTTGAGTTGCTGGTCAAATTGCTAGTCAATCCACATGATGGCAAGAAGAGAAATAGTGAGCAGTAACAAGTAAACAACTTTTTCTTAAAATGGTGAACAAGACAAGACAAGACGGAGAAGCTGATTCTTTCTCCAATTTCTTTAGTAGTAACAACTATACCTAATATAAGGGAAGCATAACTGAAAGGGATATGTCCATAGATTACACAAAGCAGACTTAGAAACATGTAGAAAAATAGGAAGTGGACTCATCAAGCTACTCTCTTAAGAAAAGAGAAAAAGTTTAAACTGGAAAATTACAGAGAACAACAGAAGCATTTTAACAGTAGGCCGGCACTGCTTTGTTTCTTTCTTCATGGGTATCTCTCTATTTGTGGTCCTACTTTACATATGTATATAAAAAAGGTGAAAAGTTTCAGTTGCAATCTTGATATTTGTATCTCTAGTATTTTTTAGATGTAATTAATGCATATGGGTTTGTTCTATATGTGTGTTAATTACGTGCTTTATATAAGTATAATGCCATCAGTTTTCTCATACTATCATATTCTTGCGACTAAACTGCACAATGTAGCTAGTTGTAGGGAGGTGTGCTAGGATGAAATAGCTGTGTGCGACGTCTCTTATTGGTTACATTAGTTGATTATTTGTTCTGCTAGACATTTTAAACATCTTTTGAGGTGTAATATCTTATTCTAATAGAAGTTCCCTGAAAAGCAATTATATGTCATCAATTTTTTCCTAACACTTTGTATCGTGATTAATCCAGGCAGCTGTGACTTCAGCTGGGCTTTACTATTGGAGTGCTAAATTATCTGGAAATTACTTCGGCCTATTTGCTTCTTGGATTACTGGGACTAGGGGTGAGCAATGACTTGTTAGTCTCAAATTTTGGTCATATTCTTGTGTTCATTAACATTGTTTTTGGTTGTGCAAGAATCCTTGCTGATATTTGTTGATACCTGCAGCAATTCAGCCATTGTCTGATGACTCTGCCACTCTTCTTTTTGACTGATTCATTCATCTCTTTTTGTCATATCATTTCTGCCATCTTGGAAAATCCCATTTGGCATTTTGATTTAAAATATTATCATGTTGCTCTCACAAATAATATTGACATACCTTTCACTTACTATAAGCTTACTGCAGCCCATGTATTTTCATTAATTGCTTTGAACTCTTCTTCTCTGCCCTGTTTTCCTCTATATTCTTGGTCTTCTCCTTGTTTCACACTTACTGATTCACTCACTGAAAGTGACAATCAGTAGAGAGATGGAATAGGGGTATAAATAAAAGTGAGAACAGTTGTAAATGTAATGTGATTTATAAGCAGATCCCTGTGAATTCTTGAACCATTGTCGAAAATTTATAGTGTCAGTTGTTAGAACAGTTGTTGGCGCCCGCCTCGATGCCTTGCTTCGTTTCTTTGGATTTTTTCCCACATTAGGCTGATGATCAATGCTTGATTTTATTGGTATTGAATTATAGTTTGGAACTTGAGTATTAGTACCCAAAATAGCATGATTAGTAGCACTTGATGATGAGGAATTTAAGTTTCCAAAGTTGTTAAAATTGTTATCGGATCCCAATATGATTTAGGCCAGAGAAGATCATTGTTGTAAAGAGAATTTGCTGAATCTTGGAAATTGGAGTTGAAATTTTGTGAGTCATGAGGAGGATCAAAGAGAGTGGGTTGGTGAGAAAGAAATTGTGGGAGTGGATTTGATGAGATTGAACCAAAATGAGCTGAAGAATTCAAGAAAGTTGAGATTGAGCCCCCTTGTGAATCATACTCTTCATCACCACCACCACTTGAAGATTGCACACTGCCACTATTTCCAGAATCCATCACTCCTATTAGGAACAAAAAAAAAGGAAAGAGATAGTGATAGTTGAGAAGTTTGGAGAAAGAGGAATTCTGTCATTTTTCAATAAACTTGTGTTCTTGGAGACGTTCTAAATATATATGTGTGCTTAAACTGATTTTTGCTCATTTGGGTGTCATATAATTGTGTCTTTTTTCAATAAAGTTGTGATCTTGGAGGTGTTCCAAAAATATATATGTGTGCTTAAACTGATTTTTGCTCATTTGGGTGTCATATAATTGTGTCTTTTTTCAATAAAGTTGTGATCTTGGAGGTGTTCCAAAAATATATATGTGTGCTTAAACTGATTTTTGCTCATTTGGGTGTCATATAATTGTGTCTTTTTTCAATAAAGTTGTGATCTTGGAGGTGTTCCAAAAATATATATGTGTGCTTAAACTGATTTTTGCTCATTTGGGTGTCATATAATTGTGTCTTTTTTCAATAAAGTTGTGATCTTGGAGGTGTTCCAAAAATATATATGTGTGCTTAAACTGATTATTGATTGTTCAGTTGGTGGTCATTTATGAAAATTACCACAACTTCCAAATGCTGAAAACGTGCAAATATGGTGAACTCATAAACTGTTGCATGCTCAATTGAGGTGTCCTGTGCTTCAAATTGCCCACGGATGTCACAGAAGTCTATCACTTGGAGTAGAAATCTTACTCTCATGATTTTACTTTCTAGGGTGGAGTTATATCAGTTTTGTGTGTGTATATATGTGCTTAAACTGATTTTTGATTGTTGGATGTCATATAATTGTGTATTTTTCAGTAAACCTGTAATTTTGGAGGTGTTGTAAATGTTTGGAAATATTACTCTGTTGATTTTAGCTTCTGGGATGGAGTTATATCAGAGGGGTGTGTGTGTATGTGCATTAACTGATCTTATGCTTATTTGGGCGTGGAAATATTGTGTCCTTTTCAATAAAGCTGTGACTTGAAGGTGTTTGTAAATGTTTAGGAATCTTACTCTGTTGATTTCAGCTTCTGGGATGAAGTTATATTAGATTGTTTGTGTGTGTATATACAATATAAAGCTGTGATCTTTCTAATACTTTTCTCAGGGATAATGACTTTATTTATACTCTTTTGTAGGTGGAGTAGATGAAGAAATAGAAGACGGAGGCAGTGATGAAGATACTTAAGAGAATTTTGAATTGTTGATTGTTGTAGATGCATGTGGCGGTTTCTAGGAATGTTTGTTATCAAAACATTTTAAAACTTTTAACTCTTGAAATATCAAATGTATGTACTTGGTAACATTTTATCTATGGATTTATTATTAGCTTGTTGGACAATTTGGATTATGAATAGTTTCATTTTATTATTTATATAAATTTTAGTGTTTTATAGTTTATTGTATATATATGTAAATCTTTATTTACAACAGGGGGCAATATGTTCAATTCAATTAAACTGTTACAATAGCTAACATAACCGTTTCCATAGGACATGCAAATCGTTCCAAAATAATCTAAAAACCGTTGCAATAGGTAGTTCAACCGTTGCAATATCTTAAAGAAATCGTTGCCATTTCTATAATAGCCGTAGCGGTTTAATAGATATAGTTACGATTAATGACCGTTGCATTTAACGTTATGGTAACGGAAATTAACCGTTGCAGTAGATAAGAATAATCGTTCCAGCAGGAAGAGCGAAAACCGTTGCGATAGACTATACTATAGCAACGGTTATCTGAACCGTTCCAAACCCCGTTCCATAAGCTCTATAGGCACGCCAGCTTGTGGAACGGGCGCTGAACCGTTGCAATACATCTATGGCAACAGTTTACGTATCTGTTGCAACGGTTTTCCATGCGTAGCCATAGGTGAATTTTCCAGTAGTGATTTATTCTTCAATCTTCAAGACTCAACTTAAGGCGGTAAGATGAATTCTTAGAAATCATAGATCACTTCTAGATATTCAAGAAAGGTGATAAGTTTAGGCTTATTGTTCTTGTTATTCTAAAGGGTCGGGTTTCACAATCTATCTCTTGTTTTTAATTCTCTATCAAAGGCGATTAGTTCTTCGTTAGCATGTTGTTGTTAGGATTCAACTTCAAGAATAGACTTCTTAAATTCAAGAAACTCTTTCTTGAATTCAATCTATCTTTAATTTCCTGTCTTCTTTTTTTTCTCTACTTTGTTTTAGCTTCCGCACGTTTCTTGATTTTCTTTAGTAATATTTGAATCCCCTATCGTATTGTTATCAACACCTATGACCATGGTTGATACCGACAATTAAGCCATTCCAAATGCATTCAAGCAATTCCTAACTTTCACATTCCAAAATATAATTGAACAATTCAAAACACTCAAAAACATGCCCATAACCACCCAATATCAAAGACCGACTCGTTGTCAATAAGCACTTTCGACTTGCACACTCACCCAAATAAGAGAAGTTTAATAACGTTAGCTATCCGTCATGGAATCACGTACCCTCTCCAAAGAACAAGAGAATATGTAGTCCACACATTCAAATATAAGTCAAGGATACATTCAAATGTAAGTCAAGGACATTATGAATAAAAATCAATCGTTCACTCTCACAAGAAAATGCATGTGCATCTGGAGGTCGTACCATAGGCTTGCCCGTAGTGTATGTCTCTACTAATCTAAGCTTTCAAAGTCTGAGATCAATTAGGTCTTTATGGGTTATAATGTATGCTAAGGGGTAGATATGATAAATTCTTGGGTATAGTGACTAACTCTCCTAAGCACTTCAATCACTACACTTAACTTTCAAATACACTCTTCATGGCTTAATTAAGCACTACACGAAACAATATACAATTTGGCCATTCTTTATTAAGCACAACTATACATTCACTAGCCCAGATTAAGAGTAATAGGAGGTGTATTCTCTCTCTCTCTCTCTCTCTCTATATATATATATATATATATATATATATATACACACTTTTTGGCCTTTCTATAGTTCCACTCAAAAGCTACCCCACTCTTACCTTACTTTCTTAGCAACTTAAGTGTTTACGGAAGTAAAGGTTCGAAAAAATTTAATTAAGAACAAAATGGGAATCCACTTGTATTGTGGGTGCCAAAGAAAAGGCTTATAGACTCAAATAGGTTATCTAAGGATAATTTTATTTATGGTGGCATACTAGCTCAAAGGACAATCAAAGAAATGCCTACATCATCTCCTAGACTCACAAACCTCACTTAATTTGCTTCAACTAACGAACAGGGCAAGTTCTAGACTAACACAGGATAGCACAGATTACAACCAAGACCTCACATCACACAATGCACATGACCCCAGTCGGGACGATTCTATTACAACTCTCGAGTTAAAGCCAGTAATCACATAGTCAAGAAATATTAAGCAATAAGCACTATATGAACAATGAGTTAGGAAACTGAGAGAAGGTGTTAAAGACAAGCTATTCAATCTTTTTACAGTATCAAATTTCATCAACACATGCGGGGAAGGTAATTTGTATGATAAGGCATATCTATGCTAGCATCAAACAGGTCAAAAGGCACATAGGAGCACTCAAGTTTTCTTCTCTCGATTTCCTATAAATAAAAATATACGGTTCAAGTTACATACCTTGAAAAAGAACCGATGCCCAAAGAAAAATCAAGGGGGTTATTATCTACCTACGACTATCTAAAAATAAAGTATTTATTTGGATTTTTTCAGTGGATCTTAATCCCTCAAGAAATCTATCCACGAGATCCATTGTCGGAAAAAGTCCAATTTTTTTTTTATCCTTAAATATTTTTTCTTCAGTTAAACTAACACAAATAAAATATCAAAATTACCTAGACAATCTCCTCCCCCTACACTTAAAATTGTGCATCGTCCTCAATGCATACCAGAAATGATAAGAGGATAAAAAACTCGCTGGAAGGTCAAAGGCTGAAGCACTAGCAGTTTATGGGGTACTCAGACTTCTCCCAAACACAGTCCTTTATACAGGTACCTTATACTTAATTTCACCCATCTGGCTACTTTTATTTCCTTCCAATGGCTTAACGTCCCCTGCTCCTAGAAAATAAAAAAATGGCACTAGCAAAAATAACACAAGAAGAAAAACTAATTTAGAAAAAATAAAAAATAATAAAGCAGTAAAATTGGGTTGCCTGCCAATAAGCGCCTAATTTAACGTCGCGGCACGACGTGAACTACTTTTTGCCTCAACTTCGAACTTATAAATTTGGATCCTAAGTTTTGATTCTGCTCTATGATAAGTTTTGATTCTGCTCTATGATCATGCTCTCGGGGAGATACAGATGGTTGCGAGCCAAATATTAAATGATTCTTTATACACTTTTTGGCTTTCAGCTGAGGAGTGTCACCTTGCCTAGATGTCTTCGAGAACTTCAGAATATAAGGCTCATCTATCTTTTCCCTTGACTCCTTTGTATGCTAATAAGGATCCATTCCCATTTCACCATCAGAACACAAGGTAGAAAAGTGTTTGAAATGAGGCGTGACATGCTCAAATACATGAACAGCAAGACGTCCAACATCCTTGATGAGTGGTGATTTTATCATTTATTTTAGTCTCTTTTCTTTAGTTTTTGCATCCGTAAATTATAATATGAGGTTGTTTATAGTGTGTATTGCTAGATTTTCAGGTAAATGATGCCATGATAAGAGTTGAATTCAATTGAAGTTGAATTGAGCAAAAAAGAGTAAAAAAAGTGCAAATTCCTTCAGTGATTCCTCATCTGCGGAACACTGTTCGCTTATGCGACCTCGCATCTGCGAGTGGAAGGCCGCATCTGTGGAAATGTCAATCTCCAGCTGGGATCGCATCTGCGGTCGATGATCCGCATTTGTAGAATCGTTTCTGCAGCGACATGTTCCGCATCTGCGGAGAAGGAGACTCCCCACAGGTTTCGCAACTACGTATGAAAGTACGGTTTTGTGGAGTTGCACCTGCGATGGCTTATTTCGCAGGTGCGCCAACAGGCATCAAACCTGGGCAACTTGGGCATTTCACATTATCTCCATTCCAAACCCATAAATACATGACCTAGATTATTGGAAACAGATCTTTGGCACATCTTTGGCCAGTATCTGCACATCTTTAACATCTCTTGAGAGAGAACACAAGTTTTGGAGCTAGGGTTCTTGAACACACACTTGGGTCTTGATGATTTGAAGCTTTTGGTTGAGAATTTCTTACCCATTTATGTTCAATTCTTCATTTCCTTGCTTTATATTGAATATCTAAGTGTGTAGTATTTTTTTCAATACTTAAATCTTGTTTATGGAAATATTCATATTTAAAGAGTGGATTAAATATCTTGTTGTGCTTATGTATTAAATGATATTTATTTATTATGAAGTGAATTGTTGTTTCTTTAATTATTTTTGTTCTTTAATGTTTCCAAAGGGATCAGCTAACCCTAGGACTCGCCCATTCACTTCAAATTAATTTTGGGAAAGATAATTTGGGATTGAGAAAGATTAATAAACAAGAACTTGATGCATTAACCTTCACTTTATAGATTCTATCTAGGGATACTACTTGTAGCCATATTCGGGTGTGCTTAATCTCTTAATTGTTTTAGGAATAATTCAATTAGGAAGTCTTGTTAGTCTTCGGAAGAAGCTAATGTAGAATTATTACCCGAGGCTAATTAACATAAACTCGCTCATATTTATAAAATCGTAAAACGCATTGGATCGTTACTTAAGTGTAACTCCCATTGCATCCATGCTTGTAGCCATTGATTATTTTACTTGCTTTCTAGGTTAGTTTATATTTTCGCATTTAGACATAAATATTTTCTCAAAACCCTTTTAAGTATTTGTTCAGCATAATAAGTGATAATTCTCTTACACGCCTAATCGCCTATATATTATTCTCTGTGGGATTCGACCCCGACTCATAGTTCGGTATATTATATTGCATGCAACCGTGTCCATTTACTTTTCAGTAGTGGATTTGGACATCATCAAAATTCTTTTTTAAAAAAACAAGAAGTATAATATAAAAATAAAAATATATGGAATCTTGAAAAAATTAGAGAGGTACTTGAAGGTAGTTCTATGTTGGTAACTAGATGTCAATAAGGGCTATGTGGTTTACAAAGAAGCAAAGTGCAAAAAGAAAAGACAAATGTGAGTAGCGTTCAAGGAGGGTGTAGTCACTTATATCCCAAATGCTTATCCTACCCTTCCCTAAGCCTATATTACAAGCTTAAAAAGTCCTTATGGGATCTCCAATCGAATGTTCTTGAATAGGCGGCGAATTAAAATAACAGCAAGGTTATGGCATGATATTTTGTAACACTTGAAATTCTTTGTTGAGAGTAAGTATCTTTGTGCATTTGTCCCTTGTGTTGTTATTGTAAATATGGTGATTTTGGGACTTTCATTCTTGTGAGGGTACATGGATTATTATGGATTGGTGATATTGATACATTCCGAATTGAGTAAATTGAGCATATGTAGTAGACTAGTGCTTTTGAGTCACTTCTTGAGGCTTGGTTGTTGTCACTTGAATATTTTGAAACACCATTGAATTCTTTAGATTGTTTTAAACGAGGGAGTTATTTGTTTGAGATTCACATGCTTGACCCTAATTATTAGTACCAACCAAAGCCATAAGTGTTATGCTTAATTAAAAAATATGATTTGGAAATGATAGCGATGCTAAATGTGCTTTAAATAGTAGAGCCTCATTGAATTTATGGTTTTGATTTGTTTGAGGACAAGCAAAAGCTTTAAGTTGGGGGTGTTGATGAGTGGTGATTTTACCATTTATTTTAGTCTCTTTTCTTTTGTTTTTGCCTTTGTTAATTATAATATGAGGTTGTTTATGGTATGTATTGCTAGATTTTCTGGTAAATGATGCCACGAAGAGAGTTGAATTCAATTGAAGTAGAATTGTGCAAAAAAGAGTAAAAAAAGTGCAAATTCCTTTATAGTTTCCGCATCTGCGGAACACTGTACGCTTACGCGACCTCGCATCTGCGAGTGGAAGGTCGCATCTGTGGAAATGTCAATCTCCAGCTGGGATCGCATCTGCGGTCGATAATCAGCATTTGCAGAATCGCTTCTGCGGCGACATGTTCCGCATCTGCGGAGAAGGAGACTCCTCACAGGTTTCACAGCTGCGTATGAAAGTCCGCTTTTGTGGAGTTTCACTTGCGATGGTTTATTCCGCAGGTGCGGCTAACAGGCATCAGACCTGGGCAACTTGGGCCTTTCACATTATCTCTATTCCAAACCCACAAATACACGACCTAGCTTATTGGAAAATGATCTCTCGCACATCTTTGGCCAGTATCTGCATATCTTTAACATCTCTTGAGAGAGAACACAAGTTTTGGATCTAGGGTTCTAGCACACACACTTGGGTCTTGATGATTTGAAGATTTTGGTTGAGAATTTCTTATCCATTTATGTTCATTTCTTCATTTTCTTGCTTTGTATTGAATATCTAAGTGTGTAGTATTTTTTTTAACACTTAAATCTTATTTATGGGAATATTCACATTTAAAGTTTGGATTAAATATCTTGTTGTGGTTATGTATTAAACGATTTTTATTTATTATGAAGTAAATTATTATTGTTTTAATTATTCTTGCTCTTTAATGTTTCTAAAGGGATCAACTAACCCTAAGACTCGCCCATGAACTTCAAATTAATTTTGGAAAAGATAATTTAGGGTTGGAAAATATTAATTAACAAGAACTTGAGGCATTAACCCTCACTTTATAGATTCTACCTAGGGATAGGATTGAACTCCTTGTAGCTATATTCGGGTGTGCTTAATCTCTTAATTGTTTTAGGAATAATTCAATTAGGAAGTCTTTTTAGTCTTTGGAAGAAGCTAATATAGAATTATTACCCTAGGCTAATTAACATAAACTCGCTCATATTTGTAAAATCGTGAAATACATTGGATCGTTACTTGAGTGTAATTCCCATTGCATCCATGTTTATAGCCATTGATCATTTTACTTGGTTTCTAGGTTAGTTTATATTTTCGCATTTAGACATAAATATTTTCTCAAAATCCTTTTATGTGTTTGGCTTAGCATAATAAGTGATAATTCTCTTACACGCCTAATCGCCTATATATTGTTCTTTGTAGGATTCGACCCCGACTCATAATTGGGTATATTATATTGCATGCAACCGTGTCCATTTACTTTTCAGTAGTGGATTTGGACGTCATCAAATTTTAAAAAAATAAGTAAAGAAAAAAAGAAAAGAAAAAAGAAGTATAAAATAAAAATAAAAATATATGAAGTCTTGAGAAAATTAGAGAGGTACTTTAAGGTAGTTCTATGTTGGTAACTAGATGTCAATAAGAGCTATGTGGTTTAAAAAGAAGCAAAGTGCAAACAAAAAAGACAAATGTGAGTAGTGTTCAAGGAGGGTGTAGTCACTTGTATCCCAAATGCTTATTCTACCCTTCCCTAAGCCTATATTACAAGCTTAAAAAGTCCTTATGGGATCTCCAACCGAATGCTCTTGAATAGGCGGCGAATTAAAATAAGGGCAAGCTTATGGCATGATATTTTGTAACACTTGAAATTCTTTGTTGAGAGTGAGTGTCTTTGTGCGTTTGTCCCTTGTGTTGTTATTGTAAATATGGTAATTTTGGGACTTTCTTTCTTGTGAGGGCACATGGATTATTATGGATTGGTGACATTGATAGATTCCGAATTGAGTAAATGGAGCATATGTAGTAGACTAGTGCTTTTGAGTTACTTCTTGAGGCTTGGTTGTTGTCACTTGTTTATTTTGAAACACCATTGCATTCTTGAGATTATTTTAAACGAGGAAGTTATTTAGTTGAGATTCACATGCTTGACCCTAATTATTAGTACCAACCAAAGCCATAAGTGTTATGCTTAATTAGAAAATGTGATTTGGAAACGATAGCGATGCTAATTGTGTTTTAAATGGTAGAGCCTTATTGAATTTTCGGTTTTGATTTGCTTGAGGACAAGCAAAAGCTTTAAGTTGGGGGGTGTTGATGAGTTATAATTTTACCATTTATTTTAGTCTCTTCTCTTTAGTTTTTGCATCCGTTAATTATAATATGAGGTTGTTTATGGTGTATATTGCTAGATTTTCAGGTAAATGATGCCATGAAGAGAGTTGAATTCAATTGAAGTGGAATTGAGAAAATAAGAGTAAAAAAAGTGCAAATTCCTTCAGTGATTCTGCATTTGCGGAACACTATGCGCTTATGCGACCTCTCATCTGCGAGTGAAAGGCCGCATCTGCGAAAAAGTCAATCTCTAGTTAGGATCGCATCTGCGGTCGATAATCCACATTTGCAGAATCGCATTTGCGGCGACATGTTCCGCATCTGCGGAGAAGGAGACTCCCCACAGGATTCACAACTGCGTAAGAAAGTCCGCTTTTGTGGAGTTGCACCTACGATGGTTTATTCCGCAGGTGCGGCCAACGGGCATTAGACCTGGGCAACTTGGGCATTTCACATTATCTCCATTGCAAACCCACAAATACATGACCTAACTTATTGGAAACAGATTTTTGGCACATCTTTGGCCAGTATCTGCACATCTTTAACATCTCTTGAGAGAGAACACAAGTTTTGGAGCTGGGTTCTTGCACACACACTTGAGTCTTGATGATTTGAAGCTTTTAGTTGATAATTTCTTACCCATTTATGTTTATTTCTTCATTTTCTTGGTTTGTATTGAATATCTAAATGTGTAGTATTGTTTTTAACACTTAAATCTTATTTATGGGAATATTCATATTTAAAGAGTGGATTAAATATCTTGTTGTGCTTATGTATTAAATAATTTTTATTTATTATGAAGTGAATTATTATTTCTTTAATTATTCTTGTTCTTTAATGTTTCCAAATGGATCAGCTAACCCTAGGACTCGCCCATTCACTTCGAATTAAGTTTGGGAAAGATAATTTGGGGTTGGAAAAAATTAATTAACAAGAACTTGAGGCATTAACCCTCACTTTATAGATTCTACCTAGGTATATGATTGAACTACTTGTAGCCATATTCGGGTGTGCTTAATCTCTTAATTGTTTTAGGAATATTTCAATTAGGAAGTCTTGTTAGTCTTCAGAAGAAGCTAATATAGAATTATTACCCGAGGCTAATTAACATAAACTCACTCATATTTGTAAAATCGTGAAATACATTGGATCGTTATTTGAGTGCAATTCCCATTGCATCTATGCTTGTAGCCATTGATTATTCTTTCTAGGTTAGTTTATATTTTCGTATTTAGACATAAATATTTTCTCAAAATCCTTTTAAGTGTTTGGCTTAGCATAATAAGTGATAATTCTCTTACACGCCTAATTGCCTACGTATTGTTCTCTGTGGGATTTGACCCCGACTCATAGTTGGGTATATTATATTGCATGCAACCGTGTCCATTTACTTTTCAGTAGTGAATTTGGACGTCATCAAAATTTAAAAGAATAAGTCAAGAAAAAGAAAAGAAAAAAGAAGTATAAAATAAAAATAAAAATATATGGAATCTTGAGAAAATTAGAGAGGTACTTGAAGGTAGTTCTATGTTGGTAACTAGATGTCAATAAGAGCTATGTGGTTTAAAAAGAAGCAAAGTGCAAAAAGAAAAGACAAATGTGAGTAGCGTTCAAGGAGGGTGTAGTCACTTGTATCCCAAATGCTTATCCTACCCTTCCCTAATCCTATATTACAAGCTTAAAAAGTCCTTATGGGATCTCCAACCGAATGTTCTTGAATACGCGGTGAATTAAAATAAGGGCAAGCTTGTGGCATGATATTTTGTAACACTTGAAATTCTTTGTTGAGAGTGAGTGTTTTTGTGCATTTGTTCCTTGTGTTGTTATTATAAATATGGTGACTTTGGGACTTTCTTTCTTGTGAGGGCACATGGACTATTATGGATTGGTGACATTGATAGATTCCGAATTGAGTAAATGGAGCATATGTAGTAGACTAGTGCTTTTGAGTTACTTCTTGAGGCTTGGTTGTTGTCACTTGTTTATTTTGAAACACCATTGCATTCTTAAGATTATTTTAAACGAGGGAGTTATTTGGTTGAGATTCACATGCTTGACCCTAATTATTAGTACCAACCAAAGCCATAAGTGTTATGCTTAATTGGAAAATATGATTTGAAAATGATAGCGATGCTAATTGTGTTTTAAATGGTAGAGCCTTATTGAATTTTCGGTTTTGATTTGCTTGAGGACAAGCAAAAGCTTTAAGTTGGGGGTGTTGATGAGTTGTGATTTTACCATTTATTTTAGTCTCTTCTCTTTAGTTTTTGCATCCGTTAATTATAATATGAGGTTGTTTATGGTGTGTATTGCTAGATTTTCAGGTAAATGATTCCATGAAGAGAGTTGAATTCAATTGAAGTGGAATTGAGAAAAAATGAGTAAAAAAAAGTGCAAATTCCTTTAGTGATTCCGCATCTGCGGAACACTGTGCGCTTATGTGACCTCGCATCTGCGAGTGGAAGGCCGCATCTGGGGAAATTTCAATCTCCAGATGGGATCGCATCTGCGGTCGATAATCCGCATTTGCGGAATCGCTTCTGCGGCGACATGTTCCGCATCTGCGGAGAAAGAGACTCCCCACAGGTTTCACAGCTGCGTATGAAAGTCCGCTTTTGAGGAGCCGCACCCGCGATGGTTTATTCCGCAGGTGCGACCAACATGCATTAGACCTGGGCAACTTAGGCATTTCATATTTTCTTCATTCCAAACCCACAAATACACGACCTAGTTTATTGGAGACAGATCTTTGGCCAGTCTCTGCACATCTTTAACATCTCTTGAGAGAGAACACAAGTTTTGGAGTTGGGGTTCTTGCACACACATTTGAGTCTTGAAGATTTCAAGCTTTTGGTTGAGCATTTCTTACACATTTATGTTCATTTCTTTATTTTCTTGCTTTGTATTGAATATCTAAGTGTGTAGTATTTTTTCCAACAATTTAATCTTGTTTATGGGAATATTCAATTTAAAGTATGGATTAAATATCTTGTTGTGCTTATGTATTAAACGATTTTTATTTATTATGAAGTGAATTATTATTTCTTTAATTATTCTTGTTCTTTAATGTTTCCAAAGGGATTAGCTAACCCTAGGACTCGCCCATTTATTTCGAACTAATTTTGGGAAAGATAATTTAGGATTGGGAAAGATTAATTAACAAAAACTTGTGGCGTTAACCCTCACTTTATAGATTCTACCTAGGGATAGGATTAAACTACTTGTAGCCATATTCGGGTGTGCTTAATCTCTTAATTGTTTTAGGGATAATTGAATTAGGAAGTCTTGTTAGTCTTCGGAAGAAGCTAATATAGAATTATTACCCGAGGCTAGTTAACATAAACTCACTCATATTTGTAAAATCGTGAAATACATTGGATCATTACTTGAGTGTAATTCCCATTGCATCCATGCTTGTAGCCATTGATCATTTTACTTGCTTTCTAGGTTAGTTTATATTTTCGCATTTAGACATAAATATTTTCTCAAAACCCTTTTAAGTATTTGTTCGGCATAATAAGTGATAATTCTCTTACATGCCTAATCGCCTATATATTGTTCTCTGTGGGATTCGACCCCGACTCATAGTTCGGTATATTATATTGCATGCAACCATGTCCATTTACTTTTTAGTAGTGGATTTGGACGTCATCAATCCTCTACACCAATGACACTAGAGTCAACTAAATATGTATATTCAATGTCCTTGGTTGACTCTAGTATCACTTCTACAACATCGGCATCATCAAATTCTAGTTGGTTAGGTTGTTGTTTTTCTACTATAAACTCCTCCATTAGTACATCAATTTTCGCCTCTAATTCATGCTTTTCTTGGCTACTATCCACAATATTAGCTTGTTGAGCATTTAAAGCCTCAACCAATTGACTCACTTGAGCCTCCAAGTGCTAATAACCTCCTCTTGCCTTTGGATAATAGCCTCCTGCCTTTGTATTTGTAAATGTTTCTCATTATTTTGTTCTAGGAGGCACATTAACATGTCCTTGATTTCCTTTTGGCCAGCATCCTTAGGTTCTTTGTTCCTATTAACTTCACAACAAAAAATAGAACCATCATAATAAGGGGTTGGGGGGAGGATAAGAAGTATAAGTACAATAATAAAAGTGACCATCTTGACCACCACACACATCACACACATTTCACACATAGGATTGAGTTGGTGCACATAAATCGCTCCTGGAAATTTTGATAATTTTGGCACGGGTGTCCACAATAAGCTTTAGGAAGATCAAAAGTAGAACCACCAACATCCAAACTCCCATAATTCCAAGATGCCATATTTTTCATATTACAAATAAAATAAATAAAATAAAATAAAATTAATGTCCAATCTTAAACCCTAGCAATATTTACACCTACAACTGCACCGTTAGTTCTCCGGCAACGGCATCAAAATTGGATCGCGTCCAACTCTATTCCTAAAAGGATAAGCGGTCGCTAAAATATAATCTGGTCTTAGAGTCTGGAGTCGAATCTCAGAGGGACCTAAGGCTTGGCTACAACAATTAAATATCGCTAAGAAATACAAGTTCAAATAATATTTTAGTTATAAATATTGTGAATTTTTTTCTAACTAATTAACTTACAAATATTAAAGTAGTAAAACTGTCAAATCTTCACCACGACTGCTTGATGCAACCTTTCTTCTCTTGTAAAATTATTAATCTCCTCCATGATAATGTAAGGCCCCGTTGAACAATGCACGAGAATGAAAAGGAAACTTTTTGGCAGAAAATTATAATTTTGCGGTCCATTATGTGACCGCAGAATCGCTCTGCGGGCCGCATAATGGCCGCAGAAGTGAGCAGTAGAAGGGCCAGTCTGGGAGAAATTATGCGGTCGACTGTGCGATCGCATAACTGTTATGCGGTGCATTATACGATCGCATAACAGTTATGCGGACCACATAGTGACCGCATACATAGACAATTTTTTTTGGTCGTTTGGTCTGTATTTATGCGACCATTTTACGGTCCGTATACCCGTTATGCGGTCGCATATGCGACCGCAGAACCATTCTGGAGCTCTATTTTCTGGGTTTTTAAAACCCGGCCGTATTTCATTAAATACACTCTTTGGGCCATTTTTGAGATATAATCTGATATTTTAGAGTGAGAGAGAGTGCCTTAGAGTGAGAAGGAGTTCTTCAATAATTGTTCTTCAATTCTTGCTCATGTTTTGGAAGATTAAGAAGAGAAACTCACTAGGTCTTCATCCTAAAGGTAAGATTCTACACCCTTACCCTCAATTTCAAATTTTGTGTAGAAATGAATAATTAGCAAGATAATTTCTGGGCAGGAGGGTTGTTTATTTTGCATGCATGTGTTATCAAAGGGTGTAGGAAGATTGTTGAGCTAAAAATGGAAAAGATTGGGTTGTGGGATGATGGAATCCTCCATAAAAGGGCCTTGAACCTTAATCCACACTTAGTGTTTGATAAAATGCTCAAATGAGCTAGAACCGTGAGCATCTCCCTAATTTTGGTTCAATTTGATATATTTCTACAATAGATTAAAGTTGCTAAGAATTACGGAACATTTAGAGTGTAAGGAAGCTCAAGTGAGGTATGTTGGCTAAACTCTTCTTTAAGAATTAGAATTCCCATTATCCTTGTAAGTTCCAAGAGGTTGATTACAAACCAAGTATTCCGATAAGTTTTGTGATAAAGATATATGTTCAATTTGTGTTTCAAATGCTTTTTTCATATTACATTATAAATTGAGGATGTGTTTTAAACTATGGATCGTGTATCCACACGTTATAATTTCAAGTCGTTATTTATGTGAAAGTCATTATGCCAAGTTGTATAGAGATTGGGACTTTGATACACCTCCACCCGCATATATTAGGGTGAGACGGTAGGGCCGCTTTGTATTGGGATTGTGTATTGTGATACACTTCCACCTACATATATTGTGGTGAGGCGGTAGGGCCGCTTTGTGTTGGGATTGTGGTATTGTGATACACTTCCACACGCATATATTGGGGTGAGGCGGTATGGCCGCTTTGTGTAGAGATTGTGGTATCGTGATACACTTCCACCCGCATTCGTTGGGGTGAGGCAGTACGACCGCTTGTGTATAGTTTGGTATTGTTGTGGCACCACCACTCACATATATATATATATTGGGGTGAGGCGGCATAGCCGCTTTGTATTGGTATTAGTATCGTTGATGCATTTTCACCCGCAAACATTGGGGTGAGGCGGCATAGCCGCTTGTGTAGATTCTTGGTACTGTGGTTATACATCCACCCGCATACATTAGGGTGAGGCGTCAGAGCCGCTTGAGTAGAGTTGTGGTATTGTACTTACACTTTCACCTACATACATCGGGTGAGGTGTCGGGGACGCTTTGTGTGAAGATGGTTACAGAGAATCTCATCTTAATCCAATAAATGTTATTGATAGCTCTTAATAAGCTTGTTCTGGTTTAAACAGTTATCTATATTATTCTATTACCGCACTGGTTCATCATATTCATCTTGTATTTCTGAATTCTTAAATTGGTGTTTAGTTTTCATACTAGTACTATTTGACGGTACTAACGTCCCTTTTGCCGGGGGTGCTGCATCTTTAAATAGATACAGGTAGTTCCACAGCAGGAGATATTGATCCGTGATAGCAGTACACCTCTTCCCAGCTGACTTGGTGAGCCCCACTTTATCATGGGGTCATGAATCTTTTGTACTTTATGTATTCTGTTTTAAGTATAGTCGGGGCCTTGTTGCCGGCATTATCATTGTACTTTTGTTTTTATCTATAGAGGCTCCGTAGACATAGCGTGGGTTGTATAATGGTGCTGGGGAAGTCAAACTCGTGTGTTGTGCTTGAATTACTATTTCTACTTCAGATTATGAAAAAAATGTGTTTGGAATTGAGACTTTAAAATAAAGTAACTAATAGTAAGAAATTGGTATTGCAACATGATCACTTTATTGGTTGATTAACGAAAACATATATATTCTCTCTATTCATAAATGAGTTTGGGTAGAAGGAAATCTAATAGGCTTGCTCGGCCGAGTTCACACGGTTGACGGCCGGTTGCGCTCCTCGGTTTTAGGGTGTGACAGATAAATTCTATTGTTGGTTCTCCATGAACGAACCTAACCGGAAACAACTCGACTTTTGACGAAGTTGTGGCGGATTATTTTGGATGAAGCTGCAGAACATAAGATTGTTTTGGATTAGGGTTAGGAATTGTTTCATTAAGGTTTTGGGTTGGCTCTCCCACAGCAAATGGCTGGGGAGAGATCTCGGCAGCCATGGCTGCTCAAAGCTCCATAAAATCGCTCAAAGGAGAGGAGAGAGCGTTTTTTAGAGAGAGGATTTTTTGGAAGCGTCTTGTCAACTCAAAACCTTAATCAAAAAGTTCCTAACCCTAATCCAAAACAATCTTATGTTGCGCAGCTTCATCCAAAACAATCTGCCACAACTTCGTCAAAAATCGACTTATTTTCGGTAAGTTCGTTCATGGAGAACCAACGATAGAATTTACCATGGAGGAGTTTAATGATTTACTCACGGTGAAGCTTTCATATGGAAAACTTGATGTACAGGAGATTAGAAGGATTTTTCCATCGCAATTCGAGGCTAGAGGTCGTTGTAACATTGGACAGCTTGAGTTTCGTCATTTGTTGGTAAGGTTTGATCTATATAACAATTATGTTAAGATCTTGTCAAGGTCGACTAGATATATTAAATCCAAAGGTGAGGAGTACTTCTTCAGAACTTTTCCATGGACGGTAGGGTTTAATCCAAAGAAGGAAACGTCTATGGCAGTTGTGTGGATTTCCCTTCCTGGTTTGCCGCCTAATAGTTTTGCTAAGAGGTCGTTAATGTCTGTTGCTTCAGCTGTGGGTGAAGCTCTTGCCGTGGACAAGGCAACACAAGAAAGAACTAGACTTAGTGCTGCTAGGGTTAAGGTTATACTTGATCTTCTAGACAAACATCCTAAAATAATTAAGCTATATATTGTGGACAAAGTTTTCGATAAATCTGTCGTGCATTACTAGGAGGTGGTGTATGACAATCTTCCCAAATACTGCACTTATTGCAAATATCAAGGGCATGAGGAAAGCTTTTGTCTATTGATGTGTGGAAAATCTAGAGAGGAGGTGAAGGTACAGGATGTAACACTGGGTAGTAATCTGCCTGAAATTGATGTGAACAATATTGAGCAACTACAAGGGGATGCTAGAGATTTTTTGAATGCTAAAAGAGCTGTCCAAAATATTATGGAAATATCAGAATAAGATACCAGTAGTGGTAAGCAACAGGTATTTCAGATACAACCCAGTGAAGTTAAAAAACAATCTACTATGAGGAACATGGGTGTGGCTAATGTAGGGCAAAATCGTGAAGGGGCTATGACTGCAACTGCTACTGTTATGGTGACTGGTAAAATTACAGCAGCATCACAGGATAGGGGTCCAGTTGTTCTTATAGATGATGCCTTAAAGTTGGTGAAGGGGCAACCTAAATCTTCAAGAGAAATATCTGCTTCTACTATTTTTGCAAGGAAGTATACAACTACTGAGGGTGCCTTGAAGGCTACTGCTGATCGAGCTGATATTGCTGTACAAGTTGAGATAGCAGACGAACATGTAGATATTAAGGCTTTGGAATGTGCAGCTGATTCTAGTTCTAAGGTAGTGAATAGGGAAGCTAAACACCCTCAGGTTACAGCTGGAGAGAAGGCTGTATGACTAGCTAGATGTTAAGGTTTTGAAACCTACTGTTGCATTTAAGGCAACTGTTGATCGAGTTGTTAATTCTAAGGCTAATTATGCTAGACAAAGTACTAATATCCAAGGACATGTTAATGTGCAACATACTACAAGGGAGTAGGAGAAAGGAGCTGGGGTATATGACTCTAAAAATCAGGAGCAGGTACAGGTAACTAAGGAGGCAGGAATAACACTTCAAACTGGTGCACATAATAATGCACCAGGTTACTTTGATGCTGGTGTGCAAACAACTTCTTTGGAAGCTGTTGCATGAACGTAGATGACCATGCACAAGGTGGAAAATTAACTAAGGGTGATGGAGATACAAAGAACACAGTTGGGGATGATTGGAATGAAGTAGTGAGATCTACTGGGAGGCAAGGTGCATCTCCAGGAGTGAAGAATAAGCAGCAGCAGATGAGCTATTCAACTGCTCGACAGAATACAAGTACTGCTACTACTAGTCCAAATATGTTCGATGCACTTGTGGATGAGGAGGATGTTTTCATAAACTCAACAACAATTAATGATGCTAAGATGCAGTAGCAAATAGTCACATTTGTTAGCAGCGACAAAGAGGCCCAAAGCAGTGCGGATTTAAGGAGGAAAGTGAGTGCTCGACTAAATTATTCAAACACCAATCTGGTTGGGGAATTAACGAGTATTCCTACATTAGTTTCCAGCACTCCTAAGTTACAATTCTCCAGTCCTCATGTAGAAAAAATAATCAAAGATGCCCAGACTGCAAATGAGAAGACTATTTCAAAGGATCAACAAGCTGCGATTAGTGCAATTGTTTTTAATCGCAAGACTTGAGCTGAGCAAGTTGAAGAAGAGGAAGATGAAGATTATGGAGATAGCTTCCAAGATGATAGTGACGATGAGGTAGCCCAATGCTCAGGTGACGATTCTGAACATAAAAAATCTGGAACAAAGGGTGAGGCAGTCGTGGAGCAGCTTTCAATTTCCTCAACTTGCTTGCCTAAACAGAGAAGTCTAAATCCAAACAGTTTTTACACCATCGGGACAGAAACAAATGCACTCTAATGCAGCAGGTTCATAGGAGATTGAAGTCGCATCTGACGCAAGGGTGATACACAACGCTGAAGCAACTGTGCAGATTCAGCATGCCAACCATACTGCTGTTAGAACATCAACTAAGGAGCCTAAAATTTGATATCATGATAGACAACTTATTGATGCTTTGGAAACCCTACAACTAAGCAACTGGGCACCATCAGCTGCACACGGGTAGAAAATTCAAGGTAGTCAACTGAACAAAAATGTTCAATTACAGGAACTTATTGGCATTGTTGCAACAACACATGAACACATGTAACAATGTGACCAAAGGATACTTCAAAATTCGGCCGCCTCAAAGATGGTTGTACATGGGCAGAAAAATTGGGGTAAGGAAAATAATGCTCAATTTTAAAGCTTCCACAATAAAGCCTAATGCCATGGTTGTGAAGAGGCATGACCCTTTATGTATGGTTGACCAAAGACTTGCTAATCAACAACTAGAGGCCAACTTATGTGTTGACATTTATGAAGAAAGCGAGGAAGAAGATTTACTTGATTATTATCGAGCAGATGCATCTAGAAGTGGAGATTTATCTCCTATGCATAGGGGAAAAAATAATAAGATACACACAAGGAAGAATAGTTGGGATGGTAAAGTGAGTGAAGGAGTAACACTTAGGATACTCCCAATGAGAGTTGCAAAGTAAAAAGGGGCATCCCCGACCACGTCTACAAGGTCCAATCGATTGAAAAAGAAATGAAGAACTTTGAAGATTTATTGAACATAGCTGAAGAGGAAATAAAGGAGCTACAAATTGAAGAACTCACAAGTTTGAAGAATGAGGAGCAAGACTCTAATTTCTACCTTGTTTTATCTTATCATTTTCTAAGTATTATTTCATATAATTTCATCACAGAGTATGTTATAAACTATGTGATGATCATAGAATATATAGTTCGTTCTAGTTCTTATTTTTTACATGCTTGCTAGTAGATGAGGCTGGTCATGCCTCAATAGGAATTGTAATGTACGGTCTAGTGCAGTATATGTTTGTTTATGTCCTACACCTTTGAAAAGTATCAAAACGACTATACGATCATTCTCTCTCATGAGACTTCGCCGGCAGCCACACCATGATCCTTCATGAGGCTGCCTCTATAAGGCAATTAAGGCGCATAGGCTTGATTAAACAGCCAAGGCATAAAGGCAACACTTCTGTAGCTTTTTCCCTCTTACTTGTACTCTTCCTTTGTGATTCTTTTACCTTTTATTATTAATAAAATAACTACTGGGCAGCATGCCTAGTAGTTTAATTTGCTAAAAAACAAGATACTAAGAGTTGGAAACAATATTAAGGAGGCTTATAATTATTATTTCCCCAATTTTTGAAATCCTTCCCACTACTTTACCTATAAGTTTGCCTAAGTATTCTCTACTAATCATGATCATTTCAGGTGTCGTAATTCTCTCCCAAGCAAGTAAAATAATATACTAGACATATTCTCCCGAACTACGGTAGTTGCCACTATCTTACCCGCTCACTATGACCGCGTCAAGGCTTTATTATAGCTAAACCCACGTTTAAACCCGTCATATTGATTCCTCACATACGTTAGGAATGATGCTGTTTAACAATCACCTAAATATATACTCTTTTTCAAGCAATACATAATAAACAGGCACAGTTAATCGATGGCCATTCAGTCAACTAAAATAATCATGTTGTTAAATAAGTAGAGAAATTCAAAGGCTAAATTATATTAAAACCTAACAAATTCATCCTTCAAAAGGTTACATCAAAATCCTAGAAAGAAATTTAGCAATTCATAGTCATGCTAACAATCATGATAACATTCGGAAGTATTCAAATATAAATTAAGGAAGAATAAAGAAAACTCTTGTGATTCTTTGCTTTCAAGTGTTCTCGTAGCCTTCTTGCCTCTCTAGTAATGCATCCTTATAAAATAAAAATAAAAAGGTTTAGAGCTACTTTTATACATGTTGGGAGCATGTAGGGTCGAAGCTACCAAATCCTAGCCGAAATAGAAAAAGTTTTCCGCTTCGACGTTTTGAATAGCGCCTGGCGCAAAGATGGGCACCCAACTCTGTGTAGTGCTATCTTCGGAATTTTGTATTGTGCCTGGCTCAAACATGGACGCCAAAAAAACCATACTCCTCTAAATTCTTCAATTTTAGCTTAAATTTATGCACAATTCTTCCATATAACCTCCGATTGACCCCTACACATAAAAATATTATTATTAAGCTCAAGTCACAAATATCTGCACTAAATTTAATAATGTCGAGGCATAATGCAAGGTAATTTACATACAAAAATATGAATATTTAGCCAAACATCACAAACCCACCCCCACACCCCCTACCCCT
>AWOL01S0052557.1:56804-78852 GCA_000715115.1 Nicotiana otophora
CCCCCTACCCCTCCGCCCGCCACCTACCCCCAACCCCCATGTCACGACTCAAACTCACTAGTCATGATGGCGCCTAACC
Organism: Nicotiana otophora; assembly: GCA_000715115.1. NCBI lineage: Eukaryota > Viridiplantae > Streptophyta > Magnoliopsida > Solanales > Solanaceae > Nicotiana > Nicotiana otophora. The sequence continues at coordinate 56,884 of AWOL01S0052557.1, forward strand.
CCAACCCTTAGGTAAGACAAAGTCACATAATAACAATGAAAATGAATAACCATGGTCCAATAACTCAACAACAGAAAAATAACATAAAATATGTGAGAATATAATCATAAAACTGCAACAATTATCCCCAAAATTTGGTGTCAACGAGTACACAAGCACTACTGAATAATACGATACAAGCAAAATCCATTAATACAAGTGTCTGAACAATAGAACAGTAAAGATAGAGATAACTAAAAGAGAACTTTAAGGACTGCAGACGACATAGCAGCTACCTCGTAGTCTCCCAAAGGATGGCAATAACTCAAGTCTGGAAATCACCTCGATCGGATGTACCTGGATCTGGACATGAAGTGCAGAGTGTAGTATGAGTACAACTGACCCTATGTGCTCAATAAGTAACAACACTAACCTTTGGCTAAAAACGGTGAAAAGCTCAGAACAGTAGTCAAATGCCAATATCATTAACTGGTAACAGTTCAGAATATAAAGGAAAATCGTAGAAACAAGTAGCTCAATAATATCATGTTCATCTTGTTCACATTTTAAAAATTTAGACATGCTTTCAAGTATAACGGTTAAAGCCCCAACACGGATAAAGCATTTTATTTAACAGCTAGCATGTGGAAGGTACACCTCTATGCCCACATGTCAAGTATACATGTCAATCAACAATATCACGGTGGATCCATCAATACTCACACTTAGCACTGTACGGATGCCTGGTGTTACACCCCATATTTTCGTACGTGAAAGTATGCCATAAGTAAATTGATGAAAGCTCGGAAATAAGATGTTACATCCTGCATTTTCGTACGTTAAAATTTTGTCTTAAGTTAATCGACGTAAGCTCGGGAATGAGATTATTTTGAGGTTATAAGTATTATGCTATTTCAAACAAGTGATAAGTAAATTTGTGAAGGTGAAAGGGTAAGCGAATCGAAGAAAATGAATTTCGTCGAATTTTGACATTTTGGGATAAAATACGATCTGAGTTATAATATCCGATATTTATGGACTAATACCATACAAGATACCACATGACCATGTTAGTAAGGTACATAAAGTGTGTTAAAAATGAGTATTATTTTATGTAATTTAAGATAATTCTTAATTATGTGGATAATTGGGTAATTATTGATTGGGGTGGGAGATTAGCTAATTAATCAATATTTTTGGATAAGCCTAATAAACTAAACGTGGCAGCCAAGGACCTTAGATAAACATGACTCTTAGGTTCGTATAATAAGGTGTCATACTTATAGAATTATGTTACTAACTCATCAAAAGGTGGGGCCACTCTCTTTGGTAAAGACATCAACATAAGTCATTAAAGGGTATGCTTATGTCTCTACAACGTAAGGAAAGAAAGCTTCATCAAGAATCATCCAAATTCTGGAATGGAACGTGATTTCTTCAGCAAGAAAAGTCATACAAATTACGATCAATTTACAAAAATGATGTGTAACTTTTTCTCATTTGGTTGAAGAATATCAAGAAAGCAAAAATAGTATGGCATCTATTTATTTCCTTTCTTGTAGTAACGGATGCTAAGATTTAAAGTGGATTTAAAGTGGGATGATATAGATTGGCTTGCTAAGTACGGATGGAATTCTTAAACAAGATTTCACAGGAATCCTTTACAAAGTGAGATAATCTGCAACGTGATTTTGCTTTAACAAAGTTTCATACGAAGTTATACTGCGTAATAGCAACGAGATTTGCAATTTTAAGGGAGTACGATGTAATCTTTCTCAAGAACATCATACAGATTTTTCCCTATTTCGATCCGCCATTACGCATTATCGCAATCAACGGTGTTAAAGGGATTGTCAGGAGAATCGGTTCAGGTATGTTAAGGCTATCCCTTCTTTCTTTTGGCATGATCAATACGATACAAACGAAACGAGCAAATGCACAATTTCCATAAATGACTCTATTCATAGAAGTACTAGGGGTGTCTATATTCTTGATTCCCCATGTGAATTATTATTATATCTTCTATTCATGGGTCTCAGAAAAATATGTATTTGATAAAATTTATCCGACAGTCATATTATTTTTATGACATTCTGAGAAAATCTTATTAACGTATTTCTTATGCGTTTATATATGTACATTGACCCATGACCAGATGGCGTTATATACGCGTATATTATATGTATATGGGATATGGAAAAAGGTTATGGCGTTATATATGCACCACCACCTGATCAGCTGGTATACGTTGATGAATTGCCCACAGTGGCCAAGATGATATGATGGGATGCCCTCAGAGGCTTGATGATGTTATGAACGCATATACTTAAGCATGATATTATATTATACGCATATGCATGACATTGTAAATATTAATGTTTCACCGAGATATTCAGACTTACATGTCGAGTCTTTTACTCCATGTTTCTCTCATGTCTATTATTTACTGATTTTTATTCCCTACATACTCGGTACATTATTTGTACTGACGTCCCTTTTGCCTGAGGACGCAGTGTTTCATGCCCGCAGGTCCTGATAGACAGGTTGAGAGTCCTCCAAGTGGGCTATCAGCTCAGCGGAAGGTGTTGGTGCGCTCCATTTTCTCCAGAGTTGCTTATGTGGTCAGTATGATTAGGACATGTATTGATTAGTATGGCGGGGCCCTGTCCCAACCTTTATGATAATTATGTACTCTTAGAGGCTTGTAGACATATGTCGTGTACGTGAAAGATTGTATGGCCTTGTCGGCCTATGTTTTGAGTTTATAAATGATCATGTTGGACTGTTAGGCCCGTATGTCACGTGTATATGATGATGTAATAAAAAAGATACGTTACGTTGGTACTCGGTTGAGTAAGGTACCGGGTGCCCATCGCGGCCCATCGGTTTGGGTCATGACAAAAGTGGTATCAGAGTAGTTCTGTCCTAGGGAGTGTACAAGTCGTGTCTAGTAGAGTCTTGTTTATTGGTGTATTGTGCACCACACTTATAAGCAGGAGGTTACAGGTCATTTAGGACTATCATTCTTTCTTCTTACTCTAGATTGTGTGGTAGAGCGCAGTTGTAAGAACTCAATTTCCTAAACTCTATCTTATTCATAATACGACGATGCCTACATCCAGAAAGATGGTTGATAAGAGATATAGGTGTGGAAGAGTTGAGTCCGAGGAACTCGATTTTTCATGATGCTTATGATGAGTAAATGTAAGGTCTTCAGCAGATCATGTGTGTACTAAGATGTGTAAAACTTTTTGATAAGGATCTCTAAGGCAAAAATATCTATCCACTCTTATGGTAAAAAGAATAAGAGAATCGGAAGGTAGATACAAGTTTCAGCAAGTAAAAGAAGCAAGATGAAAAAGGGTACGAGCTACCCAGCTAATGAAGATTATCGCAGAGGAATATAAGTCTTTTGAGTTACTTTCAACAATAACAGAGGTATGTACAATTGGACACACCCATCTCATTTATGCCCTATGAGGGCTAACAGAATTAGTATAAGAGAAGGCAGGATATTAGGATCTAGCTGGGGTTAGGATAACCCAAAATGGTGGATGGATTGCTAGCGTTAGCTGACATTTCCGAAGGATATTGCAAAAGTGCTAATAGATCCCCTTGTAAGCTACCCAGATGGTGCACTCTAAAATAGTACAGGTAGATATGAATACTACAAAGATAGGCATTGGAAGCGTTGAAAGGGATAAATATTACCTTAGTGTGGCTCCCGTCCCTAGTAAAGAAAGAATGTTAGGCAACCCGAAGAGCCAGTAGGTGGAGCAAGGGGAGCTAAAAGTAAAAGAATGTCCTGTTGAAATTTTCAAAATAAAGTGATAGACAGAAATATTATCGGGAAATAAGAATTGAGTTAATGAAGCATTATGAGTAAGATATGATACATGGATGACATCAGTAGAACAAAAGATGATAGTATTACAGAGTCTATAGTCAAGTGAAGGAAAAGACGATAAGTGACAGGCCTTGAGACAACAAAAGAGTATAGGCCATGAAGTCATATCCTTATTTCGAGAAATAAGTTCATGACTCTAACATGATTACCAGAAGAACAAGTTAGACCCAGAGTAATATAAATTAGTATGGGCTGGTGAGCAAGATAAACTAAACATGAATTAGGGACTGAGTGATTTGATAATGGTCGACATCATGAGAATTTCAGATTTCGTTCCGGCGATAATGGAATGGACAACAGAAGAAGATTCATGAGAAATTCAGAGAATGGCCATTCAGGAAATCGCTTCTCTAAAGCAAGAAATGTGAGCAAAGTTAAGATTAAGGGATTGTATGTGCCAGTTATACTAAGTGTCACCCTCGCGAATAAGGAATTTTATTGTCCTTGATACACAAGGATTTCCGCAAGGCGAGTAAGGGTCATCGATGATTTGAAAAGACGCCAAAGATGAAGAGGTAAAATATCTATAGATAGATCCTCGTGGCTCTAACTCCTAGTACTCCCTTAAATGGGGGAATATGGAGTGATGTGGCATTAAGTCAGAATTAAGTGGTTCTAGTAACTATGGATTAATAAATGAAGAACGTGATAAGAATGAGAAAGGGATAATATTGCACTTATTCAAATCCTACAGATATGTTACGATTCCAGAACATTATGCAAACACGACGTCAAAGAGAGGAGGTAAGGGTTCCTGCCTGAGATGTTATTGATAGATAAGGAGCCAGTGCGGAACGTAAGTTAAGATAAAGGAAATGACCCATGAACGATTACGCAGAATATGGATATGAGAATGAGCCAATGAGTAGTTAGTAGTTGATTCAGGAAGAGCCTGTTATGGCTAGACAAGAGGATACAGATAAATCAACAGATCGTGCAAGATAAACATAGTGAACCCCAACGTGGGGAATTCAGTCTCGCAAATATGACATTGTAATACTTGAGAAATATTTAGATAAGAGTCGGGGTAGTTAAAGGTATCGTATGAATGTTATGGAAATAAAAGATAGTCTCACTGGGAAGATAGTCAAAACTTCAGTTCAGAAGCAACACTGCAAGCACAAGGGCGTAGAAATAAGTAATTACGGATAATTATAGGCAAGGAATAACATAAAAAATTACGTCAAGTATACGATATAATAAGCTCGCAGCTTTATAAGAGTCAGAGTGTCCTCCCTAAGTACGACAACGAAAGACTAGCTGAGGAAATAAGGAAGAAGGCTTCAACCTAAGCATAGTAACTTGAAGAAGAAATGGTCTTGTAATAGCAGACTCGCTACAACATTGTATGCACTCCGTAAGAAAGTGGCACCTATCGGAGCTAATGAGCGGGAAATGAAACCAAAAATAATATTCGAGACCATGTGAGTTGCACAAAAATTCCGGCTTGCATGGGAACTAAGATAAGCTAAGTATACACGTAACAGAGGAGTAGAAAGACCAGGAAAGGTAATAGATTACGTTTAAAGGAAGCTCAGAGGGAACAAAAGGGATTATGCACCTAAGACTTCAGAGTGATATCCATGCACCATATATGTTGACATTCATACAACCGTAGAAGACTCCGGTATAAGTTAAAAGAAAGAATTGAGCCTAGGTCATAAACAAAGGATTGAATTATCAGAAGATTGTATCATGGATATTCCATAACGCCCATGAAAGACTAAAGTAATAACTCATACCATGAGCCACAAATCAGAAGATAACTTAAGCTCACATAAAGGTTGATCAGAAGGAAGAGGAAACTAAAGAGTTACAATAACAAAGTAAATCAGGAGTCTCATTATTGGACCCAGAAAATTATAGAAATCGTGATTGAAAACATTGCAGGATCGCTCTTAATATCAGAGGTACAAGAGAGATAGTACAGTAGCCATATTCTATAATGGTCTACGATAAAGTCAGTTAGAAGAGTACCGGCCTCATAAGAAGTCAATATAAAGCTCCCACCGGAGTGTGTATGCATCAGAGGTGCAAGTATTATAATAGAACTTCAAGTCGCGGATGTGAATTATACCTATGTGGAAGGGAGGTCATGAAAGAGATAGAAGATGTGATGCGAGACTTTAAGGTAAGTAAGGTGAAGGTGAACAATGTATGAGATACTCAAATGCAGAAGATCATGAATAGTCCATACTTCGGATAGAAGGCTAGAAGCGNATGTCTCCCGTCCCTTGCAGAGAAAGAATGTTAGGCAACCCGAAGAACCAGTAGATGGAGCAAGGGGAGCTAAAAGCAAAAGAATATCTTGTTCGGGTTTTCAGAATAAAGTGATAGACAAGGATGTTGGCAGGGAAATAAGAAGAGAGTTAATGAAGCATTATGAATAAGATGCGATACATGGATGTCAATGGTAGATCACAAAGATGACAGTATTACAGAGTCTATAGTCAAGTGAAGGAAAAGACAATAGGTGAAAGGCCTTGAGACAACAAAAGAATATAGGCCATAAAGTCATATCCTCATTTCGAGAAATAAGTTCGTGACTCCAACGCGACTACCAGAAGGGAGAGTGAAACCCCAGAGTAATAGAAATCAGTATGGGCTGGTGAAAAAGATAAACTAAACATGAATTAGGGACTGAGTGATTTGATAATAGTCAGCATCATGAGAATTTCATTTTGAGTTCTAGCGATAATAAAATGGACGACAGAAGAATAATCTTTAAAGGTCATTCAGGAGGACGTTTTCCTAAAGCAAGCAATGTGCGAAAAGTTAAGCTTAAAGGACTATATGTGCTAGTTACACTAAGTGTCACCCTCGTGAGTGAGGAATTTTGTTATCCTTGGTACAGAGAATTACCGCGAGGCGAGTAAGGATCATCGATGATGTGAAAAGATTCTAAAGATGAGAAGGTAAAACATCTATACGTAGATCATAGTAGCACTAAATCTTAGTGCTCCCCTAAAGGGGGGAATATGGTGTGATGTGGCATTAAGTCAGAATTAAGTGGTTCTAGTAACTATGGAATGGTAAAGGAAGAATGCGATAAAAATGAGAAAGTGATGAGATTGCACTCATTCAAATCCTACAGATATGCTTTGATTCCATAACATTATGCAAGCACAATGTCAAGGAGAGGAACTAAGGGTTCCTACCCGAGATGTTATTGATAGATAAAGAACCAGTGCGAGACGTAAGTTAAGACAAAGGAAATAACCCTAGAAAGATTACGCGAAATATTGATATGAGAATGGGCCAATGAGTAGTTAGTAGTTGATTCAGGAAGAGCCTAGTTATGGCTAAACAAGAGGAACACATACAAATCAACGGATTGTGCAAGACGAACATAGTGAACCCCAACATGGGAAATTCAGTCTCGCAGATATGACATCATAATCCTTGAGACATATTCAAATATCAGTTGGGGTAGTTAAAGGTAAATAAAAGAGAATGTCCGTGGGAAGACAGTCAAAATATTAGTTCAAAAGCAACCCTACAAGCACAAGGGTGTGGAAATACTTAACTACGGATAATTATAGGCGGGGAAGAACATCGAAAATTCTGTCCAATTATACGAGGTGATAATCTCATAGCTTTACAAGAGTCAGAGGGTCCTCCCAAAGTACTACAACGAAAGACTAGCTGAGGAAATGGTTTTGTAACAACAGTCTCATAACGACATTGTATGTACTCCATAAGGAAGTGGCCCATATCCTGGCTATGAACGGGAAGAAGAAAAAAAAAATCAAAAGGTGATATTCAAGATCATATGGGTTGTAAGAAATTCCAAAATGTGTGGGCACTAAGATAAGCCAAGTATTCATGCAATAAGTGGGAGAACGACCAGGAAAAGTACTTACATTTAAAGAAAGCTGAGAAGGAACGGAAGGATTTATTCGATCAATAATCCAGAGTTATTTACATTATGAACTCACTTAAGAGTTCGGAGTTTTATACATACAACATATATGTTGACAATCATACAGACATAGAAGACTGCGGTATAAGTTAAAAGAAAGAATTGAGCCTAGGGCATAGACAAAGGATTGAGTTGTTAGAAGATTGTGTCATGGATATTCCATAATGGCCATGAAAGGCTAAAGTAATAACTAATACCAGGAGTCGCAGATCGGAAGATAGCTTAAGCCTACATAAAGGCTGATCAGAAAGAAGAGGAAACTAAAGAGTTACGTCAACCAAGTAAATCGTGAGTCTGATTATTGGACCCAGAAAATTATAGACCTTATGATTTAGAACATTGCAGGATCACTCTTAATATCATAGGTACAAGAGAGAAAGTACAACAACTATATTCTATAACGGCCCTACGATAAAGCCAGTTAGAAAAGTACCAGCCTCATAAGAAGTCAGTACGAAGCTTACACCGGATTGTGGATGCACCAGAGGTGCAAGTATTATAATAGAGCTTCAAGTTATGGACGTGAATTATACCTATGTGGAAGGGAGGTCATGAAAGAAATAGAAGATACGAGGCAATATTTTAAGGTAGTAAGGTAAAAGTGAACAACGTACGAAATACTCAAATGCAGAAGGTTAGAATAGTAAAAATAGATACGTATAGGTCGCAAGCTAAAGTATGGTAAAGCGACAAGGTTTTTGAAAGACAGGAGCAAGGATAAGGAAAGTCAAGTGAGAAGGTGACGAGAATAGACAAGTCCTCGGGATTAAGCCCATGAAAACAAGAGAGCTGATGGTTTCTCTATTTATGGAAAGCTCAGTATAGCCTCAATGAACTCAAAGGAGTCTAGGACTAATAATATTTAGAAGAGATGGAATGCTGCCCTAGTAATAGAATGAGGGTGTAATTGTGATAGATAAAGGATGACGTTTGGGCCTCCGATTGAGTTATGATTTGAAGAAAAATAAAAGGGGGATTTCATGAGTTGTACGGGGATTAGAATAACCCCCATAGGATGAATCACGTTAGGATGCTATGAAATAAGGTTATGGAAGCATAATATCGCCCCCAAGTGGATAAGTCTAATCATTTCAGATGTTCCCTGATGAGACGTGAGCCCTAGTGGTAGTGTTACATAAGAGGTCAAGTTATCGGTATAAAAGTGAACCAACAATGGATGGATAAAAGTTACAAAGTATGAGATGAGATTAGACCATCATTCTTAAGATGAACAGTGATGAAGAAGCATTAAAGGACTTAGATTTATACAACGGTGTTAAAAGGATTGTCAAAAGAATTGGTTCAGGTATGTTAAGGCTATCCCTTCTTTCTTTTGGCATAATCAATACGATACAAACGAAACAAGCAAATGCACAATTTTCATAAATGACTCTATTCATAGAAGTACTAGGAGTGTCTATATTCTTGATTTCCCATGTGAATTATTATTATATTTTCTGTTCATGAGTCTCAGAAAAATACGTATTTGATAAAATTTATCCGACATGCATATTATTTTTATGACATTCTGAGAAAATCTTATTAATGTATTTCTTATGTATTTCATGCATTTATACATGTACATTGACCCATGACCAGATGGCGTTATATACGCATATATTATATGTATATGGGATATGGAAAAAGGTTATGGCGTTATATACGCACCACCACCTGATCAGCTGGTATACGTTGATGAATTGCCCACAGTGGCCAAGAGGATATGATGGGATGCCCTCAGAGGCTTGATGATGTTATGAACGCATATACTTAAGTATGGTATGACATTATACGCATATGCACAACATTGTAAATATTAATGTTTCAGTAAGCTATTCAGACTTACATGTCGAGTCTTCTACTCTATGTTTCTCTCATGTTTATTATTTACTGATTTTCATTCCTTACATACTCGGTACATTATTTGTACTGACGTCCCTTTTGCCTGGGAACGTTGCGTTTCATGCCCACAGGTCTTGATAGACAGGTTGAGAGTCCTCCAAGTGGGCTATCAGCTCAGCGGAAGGTGTTGGTGCGCTCTATTTGCCCCGGAGTTGCTTATGTGATCAGTATGATTAGGACATGTACTGATTAGTATGGCGGGGCCCTGTCCCAACCTTTATGACAATTATGTACTCGTAGAGGCTTGTAGACATATGTCGTGTACGTGAAAGATTGTACGGCCTTGTCGGCCTATGTTTTGAGTTTACAAATGATCATGTTGGCCTATTAGGCCCGTATATCACGTGTATATGATGATGTAATAAGAAAGATACGCTACGTTGGTACTCGGTTGAGGAAGGTACCGGGTACCCGTCGCGGCCCATCGGTTTGGGTCGTGACACCTTGCATAACTACCCATCATCAAAGCATGTTTATAAAACATTATGCCTGTGCCCACTGCTAGCATGTCAGACTTCGGAGAGGTGGATCCTGCCCAAGCGCTAATCATAATCATTTTGCCCAATAGTGAGGCCTGATGCACGCGTTGTAACAACCCGTCTGGTTGTTTTACTTTCTAGAATCCCGTTCCCCTAAATAAGACTCCTTGTATGTGCTTTTACTATTTTATGACTTGCGGGGGTAGTTAGTTTGAGATTTGGAAGGGTTCGGGGTTGAAATCGGAACACTTGGTCCCTTAGTTTGACTTTAAAAGGCTAAGTGTGACTTTGGTCAACGTTTTGAGTAAATGATCTCGGAATCGGGAATTGACGGTTTTAATAGGTTCGTATGATAATTTTGGACTTGGGCGTATGTTCGAATCGGGTTTTGGAGGACCCGAGAGCGTTTTGGCGCTTAATAGTGGAAGTTGACTATTTGAAGGTTTTAAAGTTCTTTAAATTTGGTTTTGGAGTAGGTTTTGGTGTTATCGAGATCCATTTTGAATTGCGAGCTCGGGAATAGTTCTGTATGGTGATTTAAGACTTGCACATAAAATTTGGTGTCATTCCGAGTAGTTTAAGTATGTTTCGGCGCGCTCGGAGTAAGTTGAAGAACTTGAAGTTCCTAAGTTGATTCAATTTGGTTTGAGGTGTGATTCTTAGTTTTGATGTTGTTTTATGCATTTCGAGGATTCAAGGGAGTTCGTTTTATGATTTAAAACTTGTTGGTATGTTTGGGCGGGGCCCCGGGTGTCAATCGGACTAGGCACGAACCAAGATTGAACTTAGGAGAAGCAGCTGAAGCACCAGGCTTCTGGTGTAACCACACCTGCGGAGGGCTAGCCGCAGCTGCGGGCTCGCAGAAGTGAGTAAGAAGCCATAGAAGCGACCCAGTAAGAGCAGCCCAGGAACCGTAGATGCGGGTGGGCATGCCACCTACGAACGCTCAGGTGCGATGGACGAAACCGCAGGAGCAGCCTAAGCCGCAGGTGCAGCGTGTGAATCGCAGGAGCGGACCCGCAAACGAGGGCCAGAGGACCACAGAAGAGGAAGTAGGCCACTGGCCAAGGGCCGCATCTGCGAGGACGTTTCCGCAGATGCAGAGCCGTAGAAGTGGCCAACCCTCCGCAGGTGTGAAAATCGCAGAAGGCAGAACCTCATTTAAGATAGGACTTAGGCATTTTGAGCTCATTTATTTCAATCCTTGGGCGATTTTGGAGCTATTAGAGAGGGAGGTTTTTCAAACTTTGAGGTAAGTAATTTCTACACAATGTGAGTTAAATATATAGATTATGGGTAGATTTAACATGAAAAATTTGGGAAATCATGGGTTTAGAAGAAAAACCTAAGTTTTTGATAAAAGTGAGATTTAACCACGGAAATGGTTATGGAATTTAGTGAAAATTATATATTTGAGTTCGTGAGGTTTTGGGTAACAACTTCTTTTGAAAATTTCCGGAATCCGGACACGTGTGCCCTGGGATGAATTTTAGGAATTCTTCAATTGGGATTGGGTAACCACTTTAATAGCTAGAATATGAACTTTTGAGCTCGTATCGATTATTTTATATAACATTTGACTAGTTTCGAGTAGTTTGGCACCGAGTTGAGGGTTTAAAGCACAACTGTGGATCAGAAAGTAAGCTTTGAGACAAGGTAAGTCTCTTGTCTAACCTTGTAAGAGGGAATTCTCCCCATATGTGATTTAAATTATTATTATTTGCTTCTAATTGTGGGAGATATGTACGCACGAGGGGATGAGAGTCTGTGCGTAGCTACTATTCATGCTAATGTCCGGGTAATCTAGGACCCAAATCATAGATTACTTGAAATGTTGGTGCCCTATTTGTTAATTTAAGTGCCTAAATTACTCAGAACTTATTGATTAAAATGTTGAAGACCATTAATGGAATTTGTGGTACCTTATGTATTAGCCTTTAATAACAGTTGAGACAAATGCTTATAAACTATCCTCTCTTTTTGTGGAGCAGGTCGAACGCCTCGGAAGTAGATAGATACATCTATGGTTCGTGCCGCTCGACCCCGGCAATGTACATATTATTCTAGATCGGGTCATACGACCTCGGCATAAATCATGCTTAATAGTACTTAGTGCCTAACCATACCTTATATTATGTTGTGCTTTGAAAGCTTACAATTTGAAAAGAAAGTGATCTATCTAGGATTATTAAGAATTGTGAAAGAACTATTTGCTCCTGCTTGTTGATGAGTTATTATTATTACTTACATTACTCATGTTATTTAGAATTTTCTTTATTTATATTGCTAGCCTATAGTAAGTGTTGAAGTCGACCCCTCATCACTACTTCTTCGAGGTTAGACTTGATACTTACTGGGTACATGTTGTTTATGTACTCACGCTACACTTCTGCACTGACTGTGTAGGATCTGATGTAGGTGCATCTGGCGGTCTTACCGGCGCGCGTCCCAGATATCCCGAGACCTAGTGGTGAGCTGCTTTCCGAGCCGTTCTGCAGCCCCTAGAGTCTCTCTTTTGATTTATATTCTGTCTACTTCATTTCAGACAACAGTGTAGTATGTTTTGTATATTCTACTAGTAGCTCATACACTTGTGACACCAGGTCTTGGAAATTATGCTAGTAGACATATGTAGATTTTTATTATTTACTTCTTTGTGACACCTATTACTCACTTTTATGAAATTTTTCACTTCCTATTTGTTCAATAATTAAAATCAACTATTTCCAAATTGTTAAAAGAAATAATCACATAGTTAGTTCACTATTGTCTTTCCTAGCGGTAATGTTGGGCGCCATCACGGCCTATAGGAGAAATTGGGTCGTGACAACATGGTATCAGAGCACCAGGTTCACGTAGATCTCATAAGTTATGAGCAGGCCTAATAGAGTCTTGCGGATTGGTGCAGAGACGTCTCTACTTATCTTCGAGAGGTTATATGGTGTTAGGAAACTACTCTTTCTTCATCTCCTATCGTGCAGTTGATGTAGTACTAAGCATTCTTTTTCTCGTTCTCCGCTATCGGATGTACCAGACCATGGAGGAGCTGATCCCCCTATCGCTAGAGGCCGAGGCAGAGGCCAAGGGACGGCTCCAGTTCGTTGTAGAGGACGAGGGCATCCTAGAGTTGCCCAAGTTATACCACCAGTGGATCTAGTAGAGGATCCCATTATTGAGGAATAGGGTGAGGTGCCTGCAGTAGGATCAGCCCCGGTGGATTTTATGTTTGCACCGGGATTCCAGGAGGACATGGGCCGTATTCTACGGTTCATGGATACTATGACTCAGGATGGTTTATTTCCAGCAGACCCTGCCACAACTCAGGCTGGAGAGGAAGCACAGACCCCTACCGCTCAGGCTCCAGGGCACGCAGCTACCATATATTAGACCCCGGGCACACTACCCGTGGGACGAGCTCAGCCAGTTACACTAGCCATACCTTAGCTCATACCAGCTGCGGCCGGTGATCCGCATAGGCTATTGGACAGATGGACCAGGCTACAGCCTCTTGTCTTTAGAGGTGAGCGACACGAGGACCCCCAGTACTTTATTGAACGGTGCAGGGATAGAGTGCACAACATAAGGATATTGGAGTCCCATGGGGTAGGTTTCACTACTTTCCAGCAACAGGACAGGGCCCGTAGATGGTGGCAGTCTTATCTTCTTGGCAGACCAGCAGGTTCTCTTCCCATGACTTGGGACCAGTTCACACGCCTCTTCTTGGATAGATATATTCCACCCTCTCAGAGGGAAGAGTTGCGATTTCAATTTGAGCAGCTCCAGTAGGGTTAGATGCCAGTGACCCACTATGAGCCGAGATTTTGTGAGTTTTCTCGTCATGCACTTATGATACTTCCAACCAATGTAGAGAGAGTGCGCAGGTTTGTTGCAGGATTGCACTCTACCAGCCAGGACACTATGGCCCGAGAGGTTGAGATGAGGACTTATTACGAGCTAGTGGTAGAGATAACTCGGAGGATCGAGGGTGCACGCTAGCGTGCTCAGGAGCAAGCTACGAGGGATAAGCGGTTCCGATATTCTGGAGAGTTCAGTGGAGCCCCGGCTGGGGGCAGGGGTCAGTTCGTGAGGGGTCAGTCTAGCAAGCCTACATATCCAGCACTGCCGCCTCCTCAGGGTGCTCCAGTGCGACCCTATTTCAGTGTCATGCCAGAGAGTTCTTACCGTCCGTCAGCCACTCAGGGATCCTCCGGTGGGTATTCATGCCATCAGGGTCAGACTTCAGGATAGCAATCCACCGTATAGAGAGGTTATTTCGAGTGCTGGGATCTTCGCTATGTGTAGAGGTTTTGCCCCAGGCTTCGGGGCAAGGCAGTACAGCAGGGTCAACAGCCTATTATTCCAGCACCACCTGCCCAACCAGCCATCCGACCGCCCATAGGCGGAGGGTAGGTGGGTAGGGGTCATCTTAGAGGTAGAGGCCAATTGGGTGGGGGTCAGCCAGGAGGCACTCCAGCTAGATTCTATGCCTTTCCAGCCCGACCAGATGCAGTGGCCTCAGATGCTGTGATTACAGGTACTATTTCTGTCTGTGGTATAGATGATTTGGTACTATTTGATCCAGGGTCTACGTATTCATATGTTTCATATCTATTTGCTCATTACTTGGGTGTTCATCGTGAGTCCTTGGGTACTTTTGTGTATGTGTCCACACCGGTGGGCGATTTCGTTGTTATGGATTGGATCTACCGGTCCTGCATTGTTACGTTCCTTGGTTATGAGACTAGAGCGGATCTTCTGTTGCTTGATATGACTGACTTTGAGGTCATCCTGGGCATGGATTGGTTATCTCCATATCACGCCATCCTTGATTGCCATGCTAAGACTGTTACCTTGGCGATGCCAGAGTTGTCTAGATTGGAGTGGAAAGGTTCATATGTCTTTACATCTGGTTGGGTTATTTCTTTCCTGAAGACTCGACACATGGTCAAGAAAGTATGCTTGGCTTATCTAGCCTATGTTCGGGATACTATCACAGAGACTCCGGCAATTGATTTAGTGCCCATGGTCCGGGAGTTCCCTGATGTGTTTCCTTATGATCTTCCAGGCACGCCACCAGATCGCGATATCGATTTTTGTATTGATTTGGCTCCAGGTACCCGGCCTATATCTATTCCACTATTCCGCATGGCTCCAAGAGAGTTGAAGGAGTTGAAGGAGCAGCTTGAGGAGTTGCTAGCAAAAGGGCTCGTCAGACTGAGTGTATCACCTTGGGGCGCACCGGTGTTATTTGTGAAGAAAGAAAGATAGAACTATGTGGATGTGCATTGATTACCGCCAGTTGAACAAGGTTACCGTTAAGAACAAGTACCCGTTGCAGCGTATTGATGACTTGTTTGACTAGTTGCAGGGTGCGAGGGTGTTCTCTAAGATCGACTTGAGATTTGGGTACCATCAGTTGAAGATTCGGGATTCAGATGTTACGAAGACTGCCTTCCGGACAAGATACAGCCATTATGAATTTTTGGTAATGTCATTCCGCTTGACTAACGCCCCGACGGTGTTTATGGATTTGATGAGCAGGGTGTTCAGGCCGTATATTGATTTGTTTGTCATTGTCTTCATTTACGACATTTTGATCTACTCGCGTAGCATAGAGAAGCACGAGCAGCATCTGAAAGTGGTACTCTAGACCTTGCAGGAATAGAAGCTATATGCTAAGTTATCCAAGTGTGAGTTTTGGTTAGATTTTGTGGCATTCTTAGGGCATGTTATATCAGGCGAGGGTATAAAGGTTGATCCCAAGAAGATCGAGGCAGTTCAAAATTGGCCTTGTCCTACCACTGCAACTGAGATTAGGAGCTGCCTGGGGTTAGCGGGTTATTATCGTCAATTTGTGGAGGGTTTCTCATCCATTGCGGTACCTTTGACTAGGGTGACCCAGGAGGGTACTCCGTTTCGATAGTCCAATGATTGTGGTGAACTTTCAGAAGCTCAAGGCGGCATTGACTTCAACACCAGTGTTAGTGTTGCCTTCTAGTTCAGGGATGTATACTGCGTATTGCGACGCTTCACGCGTTGGGTTGGGTTGTGTATTGATGCAGGAGGGGCAAGTTATTGCATATGTTTCACATCTGTTGAAGCCCCATGAGAAGAATTTCCCTGTACACGATTTGGAATTGGTCGCGATTGTTCACGCTCTTAAGATCTGAAGGCATTATCTTTATGGGGTGTCCTGTGAGAATTACACCGATCATCGCAGCTTGCAGCATTTGTTCAAGCAGAGAAACCTTAATTTGAGGCAGCGCAAGTTGCTTGAGTTACTGAAGGATTATGATATTACCATCCTTTATCATCCGGGCAAGGCGAATGTAGTTGCAGATGCCTTGAGCAGAAAGGCGGAGAGTATAGGTAATTTGGCATTCATCTCAGTGGAGGAGAGGCCACTAGCTTTGGACATTCAGTCCTTGGCTAACTAACTTGTGATGTTGGACATTTCATAGCCCAGCCGAGTTCTTGCATGCGTCGTTGACCAATCTTCAATATTCGAGCATATCAAGGCTCGCTAGTTTGATGATCCGCACTTGTTGGTTCTCAGAGAGACGACGCTACAGGGTGGTGCCAAGGAGGTTACTATCGGCGAGGATGGTGTTTTGTGGCTTCAGGGTCGCCTATGTATTCCTAATGTTGATAGCTTGAGGGAGAAGATCCTAGAGGAAGCACACACTTCTCGGTATTCTATTCATCCAGATGCTACGAAGATGTATCGTGACCTGAGGCAATATTATTGGTGGCGGCGAATGAAAAAGGACATAGTTGCGTATGTCGCGAGGTGTCTATATTGCCAGCAGGTTATGTACGAGCACCAGAGGCTATGTGGCCTACTCCACCAGATGACTATACCTGAGTGGAAATGGGAGCGCATTACTATGGACTTCGTAGTTGGGTTTCCACGGACCTTGCAGAAGTTTGATGCAATTTGGGTCATTGTCGACAGGTTGACCAAGTCGGCGCACATCATTCCGGTTGTGACCACGTATACTTCAGAGAGGTTGGCCCAGATTTATATTCAGGAGATAGTTTGGTTGCATGGTGTGCCTGCTTCCATCATATCAGATAGGGGCCCTCAGTTTACTTCACATTTCTGGAGAGCAATACAGAGCGAGTTGGGGACCCATGTAGAGCTCAGCACAGCCTTTTATCCACAGACCGGCGGGCAGTCAGAGCGGACAATTCAGATCTTGGAGGACATGCTCAGAGCATGTGTGATTGACTTTGGAGGGCAGTAGGATCGATTCTTGCCTTTGGCCGAGTTTGCCTAAAACAATAGTTATCAGTCTAGCATCGAGATGGCTCCATTTGAGGCTTTATATGGTCGGCGATGTCGTTCTCCCATCATATGGTTTGAGCCCAGCGAGGCTAAGTTATATGGTACTGATTTGGTGAAGGATGCCTTGGAAAAGGTAAAGTTGATTCAGGAGCTACTTCGCAAAGCACAGTCCAGATATAAGAGTTACGCGGATAAAAAGGTAAGTGATTTATCATTTATGGTGGGCGAGAAGGTTCTCTTAAAAGTCTCGCCGATTAAGGGGATCATGAGGTTCGGAAATAAGGGAAAGTTGAACCCAAGGTTCATAGGTCCATTTAAGGTGTTGAGACGAGTTAGGGAGGTTGCTTATGAGCTTGCCTTGCCTCCCAGTCTATCGGGGGTTCATCCAGTTTTCCATGTGTCTATGCTCCGAAGGTATCATGCCGACAGGTCGCATGTGTTAGACTTCAACACGGTCCATCTTGATGAGAGCTTGGGTTACGAGAGGAACTAGTTGCCATTATTGACCGGCAGGATCGCCAGTTGAGGTCCAAGAAGAAGATTTCTGCAGAACAAGTTCAGTGGAGGGGCCAACCAGTCGAGGAGGTGACTTGGGAGGCCGAGGAGGATACGCGGAACAATTATCCACACTTATTCATTACTCCAGGTATGATTCTAGACCCGTTCGAGGACGAACGTTTATTTAAGAGGTGGAGAATGTAACGACACGACTGGTCATTTTACTTTCTAGAACCCTGTTCCCCTAAATAAGACTCCCCATATGTGCTTTTACTATTTTATGACTTGCTGGAATGGTTAGTTTGAGATTTGGAAGGGTTCGGGTTGAAATCGGAACACTTGGTCCCTTAGTTTGGCTTTAAAAGGCTAAGTTTGACTTCGGTCAACATTTTGAGTAAACGACCTCGAAATCGGGATTTGACGGTTTCAATAGATTCGTATGATGATTTTGGACTTGGGCGTATGTTCCAATCGGATTTTGGATGACTCAGGAGCGTTTCGACGCTTAATAGTGGAAGTTGACTATTTGAAGGTTTTAAAGTTCATTAAATTTAGTTTGGAGTAGGTTTTGGTGTTATCAAGGTCCATTTGGAATTTTGAGCCTGGGAATAGTTCTGTATGGTAATTTAAGACTTGCACGCAAAATTTGGTGTCATTCCGAGTAGTTTAAGTATGTTTCGGCGCGCTCGGAGTAAGTTGAAGAACTTGAAGTTCCAAAGTTGAAACAATTTGGTTTGAGGTGGCATTCTTAGTTTTGATGTTATTTTATGCGTTCTGAGGATTCAAGTGAGTTCATTGTATGATTTCAAACTTGTTGGTATGTTTGGGCGGGGCCCCGGGGTCCCCGAGTGTCAATCAGACTAGCCACATACCAAGTTTGGACTTAGGAGCAGCAGCTGAAGCACTAGGTTTCGGGTGTAACCGCACCTGTGGAGGTTTAGACGTAGGTGTGAGCTTGCAAAAGCGAGAAAAAAACCGCAGAAGTGACCTAGGAAGAGCAGCCCAGGAACCGCAGATGCGGGTGGGCGTGTGCACCTGCGAACACGCAGGTGCGATGGACGAAACCGCAGGAGCGGCCTAAGTCGCAGGTGTGGCATGTGAATCGCTGGAGCAGACCCGTAGAAGCGGGCCAGAGGACCGCCGAAGCAGAAGTAGGCCACTGGGCAAGGGCCGCATCTGTGAGGACTTTTTCGCAGATGCGGAGCCGCAAAAGCGGCCAACCCTCCGCAGGTGCAAAAATCGCAGAAGGCAGAACCTCATATAAGACGGGACTTGGGCATTTTGAGCTCATTTATTTCAATCCTTAGGCGATTCTGGAGCTCTTAGAGAGGGGGGGTTTCACCAAACACTTTGAGGCAAGTAATTTCTACACAATGTGAGTTAAATACATAGATAATGGGTAGAGTTAACATGAAAATTTTAAACAATCATGGGTTTAGATGAAAAACCTAGGTTGTTAATAAAAATGGGATTTAACCACAGAAATGGTTATGGAATTTNTAGATAATGGGTAGATTTAACATGAAAAATTTGGAAAATCATGGGTTTAGATGAAAAACCTAGGTTGTTGATAATAATGGGATTTAACCACAGAAATGGTTATGGAATTTAGTGAAAATTATATATTTAAGTTCGTGAGGTTATGGGTAACAACTTTCTTCGAAAATTTCCGAAATTTGGGCACGTGGGCCCGAGGATAAAGTTTAGGAATTCTTCAATTGGGATTGGGTAACCCCTTTAATAGCTAGAATATGAACTTTTGAGCTCGTATTGATTATTTTATATAACATTTGACTAGTTTCGAGTCGTTTGGCACCAAGTTGAGGGTTTAAAGCACATCTGTGGACCGGAAAGTAAGCTTTCAGATAAGGTACGTCTCTTGTCTAACCTTGTAAGAGGGAATTCTCCCTATAGGTGATTTAAATTATTATTATTTGCTTCTAATTGTGGGGGCTACGTACGCATGAGGTAACGTTGGGTGCCAATAATTTGTTCAATAATTAAAAATCAACTATTTCCAAATTGTTAAAAGAAACAATCATGTACTTAGTTCACTATTGGCTTGCCTAGCGGTAACGTTGGGTGCCAATAATTTGTTCAATAATTAAAAATCAACTATTTCCAAATTGTTAAAAGAAACAATCATGTACTTAGTTCACTATTGGCTTGCCTAGCGGTAACGTTGGGTGCCATCACGGCCTATAGAAGAAATTGGGTCGTGACACGTGTGGCCCCAAAATAATAACACTTAGCCCATTATGGGCCTGCCGTACGCGTCACCTAAAACTCAATACCAACCGTCTCTATGGCCCAGACTCAGTCATTTACCGTTCATGTCTCAGATATACACACCTCAAAATGCTTAGTTTAACAGTGTTACACATAAGATGTATCAATAAGTGAGGAATCAACTATGAAATATAGAGACAGATATCGTACACGGATATAGCATCATGACTGAGAACATGCGTACAAATATAGCATATAACTCTGAGACAACAAGAATAGTCCTTTAAGTCTCAAACAAATAGCACTTAGTCTAGACATGATGTCCAATATGAATCATAGTTCAAATTATTAAAAACGTAGGGAAAATGTGGTGATAACAAGATAGGATAGAAAACCAATCCCGGTAATAGCTTAAAGACCTCCCCAAACCATGAATACACCGGTGCACGCACACACGCACGTCACCTAGCGCGTACGTCACACTAATATCTTTCATATAACAAAGTTCCCATGGTTAACTACCCTCAAATCCAAGTTTAGATGTGTTATTTACCTCAAAACACTCAAATCAATACTCCAACAAGCCCTTCCGATGCGTATTGGCTTCCAAACGACTCGAATCTAGTCACAAAAAACTCAATATCAACAAATAATGCCGTAGGAAACAACTTCAAACAATAAAGTTTAGATCTTTATCAAAATAAAAAAGTCAACCCCGGACCCTCGCCCAGGAACCCGATCAAACTCATAAATGCCAAACACCCATTCAATAACGAGTTCAACTATACTAATTTCATCCAATTCTGACCTCGATTCGGCCTTCAAATCCCTGATTTTCACTTTATGAAGTTTTTACAAAAATCCCCCATTTCTTCACTTTAATTCACTAATTAGATGCATTGCGATCGCGAAGAACAAATAACTTCTACCCCAGAATTACCCTACCTGAATGCGAGACCCAGCTCGCGAACGTGATGTTCAATATCACGCCCCTTCACGAACGCGGGCAACCATCCGCGATCGTGTAAGCTTAACACCTGACGCCCCAGCTGAACCTCTCTTCTATGCGAACGTCTGACGTCAAACGCGATCACGTTTGTGACGCCCCAAACTCGGAGAGCACGACCGACGCTCAACCGAGAAAACCCGGCCGAGCAAGCCTATTGGATTTCCTTCTATCCAAACTCATCCATGCATAAAGAGGAGATGTACTCCATTAATCATTCACTGAAAAGATTTTATTAACAACTTCCTTTTTCATTCTTATTAACAGCTTCATTCATAATTTCCAAAATATTACGAGTTTATAGAATCAATGAAAAACATGATTTCCAAGTATCAACATTTCTAGTTCAATTCCCAACATCAACCATAACCCACAACCTGTCTACGGAGCTTCTAAGTACAATAGAAGAGTAATATGGAAATGCCGGTAATAAGGCCCCGGCTATACCTCAAAACACAGTACATGAGAAACAAATACATGACCGCGAAATGAAGTGGGGCTCACCAAATCAGCTGAAAAGAGTGTACTGCTATCACTGATTAATGACACCTGTTGTAGAACCACCTGCATCCATTAAAGATGCAGCGCCCCCAGCAAAAGGATGTTAGTACTGTCGAATAGCACTAGTATGTATAGCTAAAAATCCTCTTTCAAAATAAAATGCCCATATAAGAAAAGGCAACACATAGAAACAACAAGTCAAAATCCACAATATCCAAATGTTCAGTTAAAACATAATAATTTTCAAAATACGAACTT